>ML277008.1:0-29015 GCA_005239495.1 Nicotiana undulata | reverse complement strand
TTTGCCCCCCTTTTTTTTCTTTTCTTTTGGCCTTTCTCTCTTCTCCCCCCCCCCCCCCCCCCCAAAAAAAGCAAATCACATTTCTTCATTTTTTTAAAAACAAAATGCTCTTATTTTCAGGGGTAAACAAAGGAGTTATAGTAGCTATTGTTCTTGGTGTGACAGCTTTAATAATGGTGGCTCTCTTTGTTGCTTACGCAGCTCGTAAAAGATCATTAACGCGAGAACGAGGTATTCCTATCATCAAAATATTAAAATAAAATAATTTTATTACTATACCGTAAGCTTAGAAAATATCATAATTTTTTTGTTGCATCGTCGCAGAACGCATTAATCTTGGCAAGATATCGAGCTCATACAACAGGTCAAGCTTGAATTATAAGTATGAAAATCTTGAAAAGGCAACAAATTACTTTGATCCTTCAACTAAAGTAGGGCAAGGAGGAAATGGTTCAGTATATAAGGGAACTCTGCCAAATGGGAATGTTATTGCAGTTAAGAGACTGTTTTTCAATACAAGACAATGGGTTGATGAATTCTTCAATGAAGTTAATCTAATCAATGGAATTGAACACAAAAATCTTGTTAAGTTGTTGGGTTGCAGTATTGAAGGTCCCGAGAGCTTACTCGTATATGAGTTTGTGACAAATAAGAGCTTGGACCAATACCTCTTTGGTAATTCTCTTTCTCCTTCCTTTTTTTTTCCGAATTAATTTCACGTATTGTCACTAAACTTTACTCATTATCACGCCATCGTGTAAAGCTATTTTTTTTGCTTCTAAAAATAAAGTCACAGTTATTTTTTTAATCACATTAAAGTAATTGAACTTTACCCAATGTTGTCTCTGAGTCGGGGTCTCCCGGAAACAGTCTATCTACCCTCTCTGGGGTAGGGGTAAGGTCTGCGTTACACTCTACCTTTCCCTGACCTCACTGAAGAAATTTTACTGGGTTATTATTGTTGAACTTTACCCAACGTATAACAGTAAATGTCGGGATCGAAATAACATGGCGTATGCGAAAACTAACAATACAAAGCTTGGTGGACGATAAATCATGACGACAAAAGAAAAATATACTAAACGAAGCATAATAGTTTGACAAACTAATATAAAAGAAGAAAAACTATCGAGAGAAAAATCTCCCCCTAAACAAAACTATTTAATGACTACATTGTGGATATTTTTGTGTTTTGTGTGTTGTGAGAAGTAGAGATACTTAATTTATAGATATGCAAAACTTGTCTTCCAAGAAAAGGAAAAAACATATTAAGGAAATTTAATCATTTTAGGAGTTTTTTTTCATTCCTTCAAGAAAGAGAGTCTTAATAAATTAGAAATTCAGGGCAAAATCCTAACAGTAAAGTCACCCTGATGGGCAACTTTTGTCGTTATAGTGTAAACGGTTGAATGGTTTTATGTTATCATGGATAAACTTCAATTAATTTGATATGAAAAATATAGTTTTATGATTATACTGTTAAGTGAGTAAAATTGTGACTTTACAGTTATAGCAAATAAAGTTCTGTTACTTCAACGTGACAATTCTTTTTATAGTTTTACTGTCATAATGAATAAAATTTTGTGATCATACAGAAATTACTTTTTTTCTCATAGATTTAGTTGCATTCTATGGAAAACAACCTCTCTACCTTCTTGATGATAGGCGTTGGGCTAAAACTTGCCCAAATATACTCTTCACGTGATGTGATATTGTCCGTTTTGTGTCAAGCCCGTAGGGTTTTCCCCGAAAGGCCTCGCACCATGAAGAAATCCCTACTCCTTATATGTAGGCTTTCGATCTTTTCAGCTACCAATATGAGACTTCGTCCGCACACCCAATAATAGGGGTAAGGTCTATGTACACTTTTCCTTCTCAAGACCCCACAGGTCGGATTACAATGGGTTGTTGTTGTTGTATTTACAGCAGTTGCATCATTCTTACATATACATCTCCAAGTAATTATGTAGTGACAATTACAGACTTCTAATGGAGTTCTTGAATATTTTCTGATGTAGACAAGAACAAGATAAAGATTCTAAGCTGGGAAGAACGTTTCCATATTATAGTTGGAACAGCAGAAGGCCTTGCATTCTTACATGGAGGTTCAGAAATCAGAATCATTCATAGGGACATCAAGAGTTCCAATGTACTTCTCGACGAAAATCTTGAAGCCAAGATCGCTGATTTTGGATTGGCGCGGTGTTTTGCAGCTGATAAAACTCATCTTAGCACTGGAATTGCTGGCACATTGTAAGAAAAAAACACTTCTTACTACAATTCACCAACAATGGTTCTCTTTGTTTTACTTAGATTGTTATTTTTAATTATTATTTTTTGGTTGTACAGAGGATATATGGCTCCTGAATACCTAGTAAAAGGACAGCTAACAGAGAAGGCTGATGTCTATAGTTATGGAGTGCTTGTTCTTGAAATTGTTTGTGGCAGAAAAAACATTGCCTTTGCTGAGGACTCTGGATCTCTACTACAAACAGTAAGAATGCTGCAAATTTTTCTTTACTGTTAATTTCACTGAACTTTATTCACTATAATAGTAAAGTCATCAAACTATTTTTTGTTAAATTAAATTGAATTGTACTTACCTACTATAACAGTAAAATTTCTCTACAATAGTAAAATCACTAAATTTTACCAACTATAACAACAACATCTACCCATCAAGGCGGCTTTTCTATTTTAGTAAACTTCGAGAACTTCAATAAAAGGTTTGTACTTCAATGTAACAACAGTGACTAAGCCAGAAAATTCAATGTAGGGTATTTTATTCTTGAACACTCTTTGCTAGTGGACTATGCAACGATGTTCAAAGTCTATTTTTTACTCAATAACAAGTACTAATATTGTACCCTATCTATAGTATAAGTCGAAGGGTATTCATTTGACCACCCTTGGCTATACATAGATTCGCCCCATGTAACAACATGTAAAGTTCAATTAATCTAGTGTGTAAATACATAGCTATGCGAATTTATCGTTACAGTAAATAAAATTCAGTGACCATACATGATATTACACTGTTTAATTCGGTAATTTTAAAAAATATGTAACTATATAGTGACACCCCTTTACTTCTTGGTGAATTTATATCTTTATATTTTGACTCTCCTTAATGAAAATCCTGGCTCCGCCACTATCAGTATTCCTTGAATTTGCAAGAACTTAGTAAATTTGTCATTTTAATTTTCAGGTGTGGAAACTTTATACAACAAATCAAGTTACTGAAGCATTAGACCCTCTGTTAAAAGGTAATTTTCCACCAGAAGAGGTATCAAAGGTTCTAAAAGTGGGGCTATTATGCACTCAAGCTTCAGCCGTTTTAAGACCATCAATGACTCAAGTTGTCCAAATGTTAACACGTGAAGATTATCAAATTCCAGAACCATGCCAACCACCTTTCTTAAATTCAAGTTTATTAGCTGGCGGCTCTCTTAAATCCAGCATAACAAGTTTAGCCTCAAATTCACTCTTTAAATTAGATGAATCTTATACCACTACTACAGGGACAGGGTCCTCTAGTATACAAAGTTCATCTGATGGACCACATAGAAGTGATGAATTCCTTCTAAAACAGTTTGAAAATAGAAAATAAGTTGATTCACCAAAAAAAAAGTGAGAGATTTTTTGCAGTACATTTTTTTTTTTGTACATAGAGTTATTGAACTTTTTTTTTGGTTTCACACCTGGTGTCCGGTATCCACATCGGAGCCCGATTATATTTGGATTCGCGCCGGGTAGGCTCCATTCGAGATAATTCTCCCTACTAATGATTCCTCCCCAGGATAAGGGAGGGGCAGTCTCATCCACTGCACTAGATCCTTTAGTGGTACAATTATAGGACTAGTAGTGCATTTTTGTGATATATTTTGGATTTGTTGGTGAGAGGAATGATACAAAAAAGTGTAGACAGAATAAGCAGAGCGACATGTTTCGTTTTCAAAGAGTTGTGCTAAATGCTATTAATTGCTAAAAGCTAATTTATTGTCGTGCCATTTGTCAATTATGAAATGATTTCATTAAGAATTAGGTGGATATGGACGGTTCATTTGGACCCCATTTGAGCTATCATATGCCCACTAATTCATTTTCCTCAACCACCTGCATTTGTGGGTATTATAATGTCAGCTCAAATCTATTATAGATATGAACGTATTTGTTACCTGGAATCGTTTTCGTAAGAGATTTAAGGATACAATTCTTTTACTCTTTATTTATGTTTTTTTTATAAGGTAAGATTTAGGGGGTGTTCATAAAAAAACAAAAACCGAACCAAATCGAAAATCGAACCAAATCGAACAAAAAAACCGATACATTTTAAGTTTGGTTTGGTTTTAGTTTTGAATTTTAAAAACCGATCAAATTTGGTTTGGTTTGGTTTTGGTTTTAATAAAAAAATAACCGAAAAATCGAATCAAACCGGATATAGAGGTATCTATTTAAATTTATTATTGCACACATATATATATGTACATTCTTATATAATGTTTCAAAAATGTTATTGATACATATTAGTCGTTTGTATTTTAAGTCAAGTTCTTTGCTATTACAATAATCTAATTATTTGTCTTTACATTCTAGTTTGATTGGTAGTTTACTTTTGTTAAGTACAAGAATTATTTCATGTTAAAAATAATCGACTTTTAATTGAGTACTTAAATTATTCATCACTATTTTATTCAATTATCATCAATATATCATGGTAAATGATAGATTTATCAAAGAGCAATTGGTTTGATAGTGTAACGTTGAAAATGTAGTCGCCGGAATATGTGTTTGGTAGTGTATGTCTATAAAAACCGACAAAAACCGAATCGCTAAAAACCGAGTTAATTGATTTGGTTTGGTTTGGTTCCAACATTTTAAAAACCGACTTAATTGATTTGATTTCTTTTTGAACGAAAATCGATCCAAACCGAACCATAAACACCCCTAGTAGGACTTATGAGACAATTCATAATTAAGGGTGTGTTCAATAATAATGAAAGTTATTATTCGGAAATGCTTCTGAAAAATAACTTATCTTACGAAAAATATTTTTTGATATTTGATTTGTGAATAAAAATACTTTCTAATTGATAATAATATTAGTAAATCGGATAGGATATTAATAAATAATTTAGTACTAGAGATTGATAATAATGATTGAATGTTGATTAAAGCAGGGATATAAAATTAAGAGCTGAAATCTATATTCTATATATATATTAAAGGAATCAAGTTGCCATATATAATTGACATTATGGTTAAGCCAAGTGGCAAACTAATAAATGTCAATAATATATGATAACTATATTTTNTATATATATATATATATATATATATATATATATATATATATATATATATATATATATATATATATATATATATATATATATAAACTGAATTTGAATTCTATATATATATTAAAGGAATAAAGTTGCCATATATAATTGGCATTATAGTTAAGCCAAGTGGCAAACTAATAAATGCCAATAATATATGATAAATATATTCTATATTTAAGTTAGTTTAATATATATATATATATATATATATATATATATATATATATATATATATATATAAACTAAATTTGAATTAACTGATAATTTTGAATTTATAGATAAAAAAATTTAAATTTAAATTAAAGTGAAAGAGAAATTTATCTTTTATTATCATGTTATCATACATAATTCGGTTAATGATCACATGCAATCATGTTAGAAACTTTTTATATTTTTCTAATTATATAAATACTACTAGTAGAAAAGAAGAAAAAACTACCCCATATAACTATAAAACTCTTATACATTTAAAACTTGATAATTATAATTCTTTAAAACCCTATAGCTGGATTTGAATAAAGAAAATTTCTTTTAAAATAAATGTAATATATATGGTACACGTCTATGTTTATTAGATAACATGATTGAGTTTAAAAATTGAATAAAAGCTCACTTACATATATAATGAAGTAAGCCACATGTTGGAGTAAGAAACATCACAAAAAACTATCAATACTAAAAAAGAATTGTGTTTTTTCTTTTTGAAGAATGTTTGTTTGAAGAGTTAATTTGTATAAATGGACATCAAACAGATAACAAAACTTAGGCTATACAATTGTTATCATTAAATTTAATTAGCACCTTCTAGGAATTGAATGGTGTAAGCTGAAACATCTTTATATAATTACAGTCAAGTTAATATTGTAAGGGTATAATTTTTTTTGTTGAAGAATAGTAGTTTTGAATCATTAGATTATGTCAAAGGTTTTTTTTTTTCTCGAATTCAGCAAGAGGGATATAGGTTTATAATTGATGGTTTCTATAACGATTTTAAAGTGTAACAAAAAGTATATTTAAAAAAATATCAGTATGACGTGAAATATATATATTTTAAAATGTAAACAAATTATTCGAAATTGACTTATTTTTTTAAAATATAATATTATTTAAAAATAAATAGATAGGATATTTTTGAATTTAGTAGAGAGTTTTAAGGTTATTATAATAGAAGTCATATCACAGATAAAATAAAGAAATCCAAATCTTATGAAATATTTACATAAATATCCAGCTAGATTATCATTAGTCATGTACTTGGAAACCCAATATTCGCCAATAGAAATGTTGGTCTACTTTTATACTGGATATATCGTATAACCCCTTTAGAATATTGATGGAACATGATGGAACGTTTATATTGTCTTGCTGGCCAGTCATATAGAAATAAAGTTTCACCAGCTAAATAATCATTTAAATTTTTAGATAGCCAATTATGTGAATTTTAATTAAGAATAATATTTTTACTTGCATCATTATAAAGATAATCATTATTGAAATATATATATAAAGTTTTAGAAATTGAAATTTCAAAATAGCAATATTTTTTTCAAGTAACAGCATACCAAATAAGGTTTAAGTCGTAGTAAAAGAATCACGTCATAAACAAAGAATCGTTCATATTTTGTGTCAACTTTTGTGCTTTGCCGTAAATACGAGTTATTATTTCGCTTTGTGGCTATTTTAGGTTCCAATGAGACAAATGAGAATGATGCAAACATAAAATTATCATTACAAGATTTGAGAAAATGTTTGTCTTTTTCCATGTAGTGTGTCTGAATTATTATCTAACGATTATATATAATTATCTTTAAGGTTTTAATTTTAATGTTATCTACATATAATTCAAATAACTCAAATATTCAATATGGTTAATATCAAATAAAAATAAAGTCATACTGAAAAAAGAAAATACACTTGCTAATGAATTTTGTAAATTATTAGATAGCCGATTAAAATGAGTTTTGAATTAAGGATAATATTTTTACTTTTTATTATAAAAATAATTATTATTGAAAAATAAAGTTTTAGAAACTGAAATTTTAATGTAAAAATATTTTTGGAAANTGGTACACGTCTATGTTTATTAGATAACATGATTGAGTTTAAAAATTGAATAAAAGCTCACTTACATATATAATGAAGTAAGCCACATGTTGGAGTAAGAAACATCACAAAAAACTATCAATACTAAAAAAGAATTGTGTTTTTTCTTTTTGAAGAATGTTTGTTTGAAGAGTTAATTTGTATAAATGGACATCAAACAGATAACAAAACTTAGGCTATACAATTGTTATCATTAAATTTAATTAGCACCTTCTAGGAATTGAATGGTGTAAGCTGAAACATCTTTATATAATTACAGTCAAGTTAATATTGTAAGGGTATAATATTTTTTGTTAAAGAATAGTAGTTTTGAATCATTAGATTATGTCAAAGGTTTTTTTTTCTTCTCGAATTCAGCAAGAGGGATATTGGTTTATAATTGATAGTTTCTATAACGATTTTCAAGTGTAACAAAAAGTATATTTAAAAAAATATTGGTATGACGTGAAATATATATATTTTAAAATGTAAACAAATTATTCGAAACTGACTTATTTTTTAAAAATATAATATTATTTAAAAATAAATAGATAGGATATTTTTGAATTTAGTAGAGAGTTTTAAAGTTATTATAATAGAAGTCATATCACAGATAAAATAAAGAAATCCAAATCTTATGAAATATTTACATAAATATCCAGCTAGATTATCATTAGTCATGTACTTGGAAACCCAATATTCGCCAATAGAAATGTTGGTCTACTTTTATACTGGATATATCGTATAACCCCTTTAGAATATTGATGGAACATGATGGAACGTTTATATTGTCTTGCTGGCCAGTCATATAGAAATAAAGTTTCACCAGCTAAATAATCATTTAAATTTTTAGATAGCCAATTATGTGAATTTTAATTAAGAATAATATCTTTACTTGCATCATTATAAAGATAATCATTATTGAAATATATATATAAAGTTTTAGAAATTGAAATTTCAAAATAGCAATATTTTTTTCAAGTAACAGCATACCAAATAAGGTTTAAGTCGTAGTAAAAGAATCACGTCATAAACAAAGAATCGTTCATATTTTGTGTCAACTTTTGTGCTTTGCCGTAAATACGAGTTATTATTTCGCTTTGTGGCTATTTTAGGTTCCAATGAGACAAATGAGAATGATGCAAACATAAAATTATCATTACAAGATTTGAGAAAATGTTTGTCTTTTTCCATGTAGTGTGTCTGAATTATTATCTAACGATTATATATAATTATCTTTAAGGTTTTAATTTTAATGTTATCTACATATAATTCAAATAACTCAAATATTCAATATGGTTAATATCAAATAAAAATAAAGTCATACTGAAAAAAGAAAATACACTTGCTAATGAATTTTGTAAATTATTAGATAGCCGATTAAAATGAGTTTTGAATTAAGGATAATATTTTTACTTTTTATTATAAAAATAATTATTATTGAAAAATAAAGTTTTAGAAACTGAAATTTTAATGTAAAAATATTTTTGGAAAATATTAACACACCAAATAAGAGTTCATGTAGTAGGAAAAGAGTCAAGTCGTATCCAAAGTGTCCTTCATAGTCTAACCCTTTGATTATTTTGTGATAAATATGAGTTATTGTTTTGATTCCAGGCTACTTTTAGGATCTATGACTCCGGCGAAAATGGTCCCAAAAAAGAAAATAGAATTATAATTAGGAGATTTGAGAATATTTTTTTTATATAGTGTTTCTTAATTAATAGCTAATGATTATTTATATTTATCAAAAATATTTAAAAATTTAAGATGATTTAAATATAATCCAAATAACTCAAATATTTGACATGATTAGCTTCGCGCATCCGCGCGAGTGCTAATACTAGTACTCATAAAGGAAGAAGCTTCTGCCCAAAAGTGAAGGAATTCATTTTCTCCTTTTTGGAGGGATATATATTTTCCAAGAACAGATCGTCACGATCCGAAATTTCTATCTTCGGGATCGTGACGACGCCTAACATTTCACTTGCTAGGCAAGCCAATATTAGAGAACCACTAAAGCCAATTATTATTCAATTCAATAAATAAAGCCAATTAAGCCAAAATAAAATAAAACTAAATGCGGAATAATATAAATGCTAATAATATTTACTACAATTCGGAAATGGAGTCACAACTCACGAGCTTCCAGGATTTTCTACAAAACAGAGTCTGAAAGAAATACAATTGTTTTGAACGAAAAGAAATATTATTATAGGAGAAAATAGAAGGGGACTTCAAGGATTGCGGACGCCAGCAAATGTACCTCGAGTCTCCAATGAGTAAATCTAAGCTGCTACGCCTCACGATCAGCTAGAACCAATGCCAAAATCTGCACAAGAAGTGCAGAGTGTAGTATGAGTACAACCGACCCCACGTACTCTGTAAGTGTCGAGCCAACCACGACAATGTAGTGACGAGGCTAAGGCGGGTCACCCACACTACAACTTGTGTGTAGTATATTATAAAGATAAAAAAAGGAAATACGGAACGAAATAAGGCAGTCAATTGAAAATAGTAGCTACAACCTCAAGAAATAAGTCAGTGACATTCAGAATTACCAATCCTTAGAGTTCAAATGAAAATACGGTAAACCAACACAGCTCAAGAAAACAGAAACACATAGGTTGTTGTAGGGCAACCCGGTCCCACCGTACAACATAGAACCTCCCCTTATTTCATCGTAATAACATCAACAAAAATATGTATATATGTTGCGGCGCAACACCCGATCCCACCATATCACAATATCAGTATCATAATTCACCTGAAAATAATCCACCCTTATTCCACCTACTGCGGCCTGCAATCTGATCCCATCGTACAGTACAAATTCATTCTTATTCCACCATATCAATCTATCCTTATTTCACATGTTGCAGTGCACAACCCGATCTCACCATATCAATACCAAACACTTAATATGCACAGTAAAATTAACAACTCAAATCACGAACAACCTTTACGATCAATAAATACCAAACTTAACCAAAAAGAAAACCTTGTACAACATGAGAATCTGCATAAGTAATTCTACACGGCGAGACCAGTCTAGTAACTGACAATTAGAAGGTACAAATAAACCAACTTAAGTAAATAGTAGGAAATCATGAAACTATGAAAAGATCTAACATCATTAACAGGTAGCAGTTAAGCATGGAAAACATATAGAGCATATAACAGTTAAGACATGGAAAAAGATAATTAAGGAAAAGCGGAAAATCAGGAAAACGGATAATTCGGCGGCGCATAAGCACTCGTCACCTCACATATACGCCGCTTACAAGAAATTCACATAGCACATAGTCTGAGGGTTCCTAATTTCCTCAAGTCAAGGTTAACCACGACACATACCTCGCTCCAAAGACCACTCAAGGCTCAACCACGTCTTTGCCTTTCAAACAAGACTCTGAACCAATAGAGTCTAGCAAATCACTAACCAAACGATTCAAATTAAGCCTTAGGAATTACCCACGATTACAGAGGATTCAATTTAAGTAATTATTGAAAAAGTCAACTCCCGGGACCGCTTGGTCCAAGCACGAAACTCGGATAAAAACCCGATTACCCATTCACTTCCAAGCCCGGTTATGTAATTTTTTGGAATCCGACCTCAATGTGAGGTCTAAATCCCAATTTAAAAAAAATACCTAACTCTACTCAAAACCCCAGTTTCCATAATGAAAACACTATATTTTAGGTTGAAATCTTAGGTAGTGAAAGATTGAAAGAAAACGGATTAGAATCACTTACCAATGATTTGGGGAAGAAGGGTGCTTGGGAAAATCGCCTCTAGGATTTTCTTGTTTTGAAAATTTGAAGAATGAAAAAAAATCTCGTCTAACTCATATATGTTCAGTTGCAGATGTCGCAATTGCGAAAATCGCAGTTGCGAGAAAGAGGTCGCAATTACGAAATCTTCTCAAATTCTAGTGGTCGCAAATGCGATAAAATGGTCGCGATGTGAACCCTGTTGCCCTCGCAATTGCGGACCTTTCTTCGCAAATGCGAAGATCCTCAAAACGCGACTCCGCCTTCGCAAAAGCGGAGCTACTCAAATGCGAGTACCCCCTGCCATGCCCAAGCCCGCAAATGCGAGCCAGATCTCACAAATGCGAGATCTGCAGCAGACATCAGAAACTAAAATGCACCAACTATGTTTCTCAGTTTAATTTCACTCTGTAACCTATCTAAAACTCACCCGAACCCTCGGGGCTCCAAACCAAACATACACACAAGTCCAAAAATATCATACGAACTTGCTCACGCGATCAAATCGCCAAAATAACACCTAGAACTACAAATTGAACACCGAATCAAATGAAATTTTCAAGAAAACTTTGAAACTTCTATTTTCACAACCGGACGTCCGAATCACGTCAAACTAGCTCTATTTCTCACCAAATTTGACAGACAAATCATAATTATAGTATTGGACCTATACCGTGTACCAGAACCAAAATACGGACCCGATATTCAAACATTGGTCAAACTTTCAAAATATTAAGCTTTTAAACCCTCAAATTTCAACAAAGTATGATAACTTGGGCTAGGGACTTCTGAATTCAATTCCTGGCATACGCCCAAGTCCCAAATCACGATACGGACCTACCGGGACCGTCAAAACACAAATCAGGGTTTGTTTGCTCAAAATGTTGACCGAAGTCAACTCAAATGAATTTTAAGGCAAAATTTCATATTTTCTCAGTTTTTAACATAAAAGCTTTCCGGAAAAGTACCCGGACTGTGCACGCAAATAGAGGAGGGCTAATATGAGGTATTTAAGGCTTCAAAGCGCAGAATTAGGTTCTAAAACATAAGATGACCAATCGGTCATCACACAGACACTAAATGATAAATTGTTTTCTGCCATACCAAATAAGCCTATAGTTTAGTTCGGATAGTGTAACAGCCCAGCCCGCTAGTAATATTGTCCGTTATGGGTTTGGACCTTCACGAGTTTAAAACGCGTCACTAGGGTCTTAGGCTTGTTAACTTATATACTCATCATTCCTCTTGTATTTTGCCAATCTGGGACTCTGTCTAAAGTTTGGAATGTTGCAGTTAGGTTATTCCAGAACTCAATCGAATTTTGTTTATTTGAATCAAGACACAAAATCAACATAATATAGATGAGATAGTCTGGGGTTCTATAAAAATGATTTTATTTGACCACAAAAAAATGATTTTATTAAATGAACATTAATGGTGAAAATGATTTTAAAGAAGAACTTCTAGAAAATCTATCAATCGGTTTTGTTTTTTGTTGGTTAAATGGATAAAATAGAAATAAATCAGTTGATACGACATGTGAATGTCATATTGCAAATCGGCTGATAAGCGCTAGCGGTCAAGGGTCACTATTCCTTCTGCTCATGCTTGGCCGATTGTGTTGCGGGACCATAGCAGCTAAGCGTTGGGACATCCCTGTCTTAGGCCCCCCACTATCCTTAATGCCAACTAAAAATCTGCCACATAAAAGACCTCATAAACATAACACCTTAAAACAGAGAAAACACTCGGGGGTCATGTGGCACGAGGTATAAGTATAGTGGCGGGATAAAAATTTAATATCACCTTAATATTTTATTTGGTTAGTAAATTTGGAATAAGTTTTTTCGAGATTAAAAAAGTAATACCGGATTAACTCATACTTTGCAGGGGGTGGGATAACTAGTATCGGGATAATTTATACATTCTTCTTAGAAATTATGCAAATGTCATTTTTAATACAACATACCAAATAGTGAATAAAAATAATACCAAGATAACTAATCACAACATAATTTATCCCAGCATAACCTATATTCAAACCAAACGACCCCTCAGTGTTTTATCAGTATATGATATTTCCTCTTATCGATGAATCTATTTCCTTTTCGGTCTGTTCCAAATAAAATGATTATTTTTCTAAATTTGAAAATAATTCAGCTTAAACTTCCAATTCTATTCTTAATGACAAGCTTTTATAACCCCACAAATAACATGCACGCCGTTTTTGACTTGTTTAGGACCACAAATTCAAAAAATCTTCATTTTTTCTTAATTTGTGTCCAGTCAAACAAGTTCACACAAATTGAAATGGAAAAAGTATATTATTTGATTGCAGGAAAAGATGAGGCGATTCAACGTGGCCTTTTTTCCCCTTAACAACCTAAAGGTCGGTCTTTTTAAGTGTATATGAGTGAAGTTGAGCTCATGGTGCATCCCGGCCTCCGGCAAGATAAGTCAGGCTCGAGACATGGTGGCAAGGGGCTGAAATTGAGCCAAAAGTCCCACCGAGCCAGAATCAGGGGGCATGGCGTCTGCACTCGAGAATGTCAAGGTCATGGGCCCGAAATCAATAGCCCCGAACGAGTTCGAAGAACATTATCGGACAATCAAGCATAGCCAACAGAAGGCCGAAATATCCGTGAATCTTGACACGTATCGATAAGGAACTGACAATCAATAAATCAGAAGATCTTTTACCTTTTATAGAGTTGTGCCTAAAGTAGGACTCCTCTACTATATAAATGGGGTATGATAATTCATGAATTGCATTGTAACATGCACTTAAAATCAATATATTATTATTTTCTCTGTCACTTGCTCTTGCTCTTTTTCACTGGTGCCAGCCGTGGTGAGCCCAGTTCGAGAGTGACTATCTCACTAAGGCTGGAACTATCCAATTCGTGTGATTTTAATTTATTTTATCTTTGTCTGTTCAATAATAACTTAATTTATCGTTGTGTATCAAATTAATCCGCATATCTTTAAAATTATTTATAAATTTAATTATTATCCGATTTTGAGGGTAAACATTAAGAATCTCTCCTTTTGACAATTTTTTTTAATTATTAGTGGAGAAAAGGGGAAAGAAGAGCGGAGTATTAGGCAGGTAAAATTTGACCTCTTGCCACCTGATGAATGACCCGGGGGCAGGGGGGCTCACACCATGTGAGGTATCCGACGAGTAGATATTAGCGTAAATACTTTATGATATCTCCCAAAGTATTTTACAAATTTAAAAATAAAAAATTGACTATACCTTTACCTCGTACACATCGATGTAGGATCTTCTTTTGGAATTTATAGAAGGAATTATTTTTTATTCAAGAGCTAACCTGGGAGTTAGCTTCATTTTGTATATTTTTTTTTGGTCATAGTAAAGAAGAAACGATATTCGACCTATTTTCCAAGTTTGGTTGTTGACTGGTTTGATGTAACAACATTAAAATAGGGGTATTATTATTTTTACCCCAAGCCAAAAATTATTTACATTTGATAGTCGAAAAAATATATAAAATTGTATAATTTTTGTATATAATATACAGAATATATATATATATATATATATATATATTCGATTATTACTTTTACAGCGGCTATACAGTGTAATTTTTTATTAAAATAGAAGGGTTATGATAAGGAGAATTTCTCTGCTGTGTCACGAGGATTATTAATGTTTAATTGTCTGACTTATTTGTTAATTCTAAACACTTGAGAGCAACCTAAACGAGCTCCAAGTAAAATAAACAGCCTTCTTTAATTCTTAAAACGCCCTCGCCAGTGCAGTGGAGTACCCATGTCGAGCTCCAAGTTCTATTGAAGCAATTAACTTATAGCCCGATTCGCAGGAGTTGCAAAAATCAGCTTATTTTGAGAAATATTTTTTTTCAAAAATGCTTTTTCCAATAGTACTTTTTATGAGAAGCAGTTTGTGTTTGACTAATTATTTGAAAAGCACTTCTAAACACCAATTAGTGTTTGGCCAAGCTTTAAAAAAATACCTCTAAGTGTATTTTTCTTAAAAGTGCTTTTGGAGAGAAGTTACTTTTTTCTCTTCTCCAAAACTGCTCCGGCATCTCCTCAAAAGCACTTCTTTTTTCCTTTCAAAACCTTGGCCTAACACCTTAATTTTAGAGAAAAAAAAACCTTTGACCCAAAAAAGTGTTTTTGCCTCAAAAGAAGCTTGGCCAAACAAGCTATTAGTAAATAATCATCACAAATATAACCACCACAAGTACACCAATTCTTAGTAGTTGAGGCATCTATTGGTTTGTAGGTTGGCTCTTGGTAGAGCCATGAATTTTAACCAGGAGAATTAATAAAATAGAAGAATGCCACCTCTAAGGCAATTCTTGAACCACCTTTACTACGACACTAAAAACTTCCCTTATGTCAAGAGGATTCAACAATGTATGTACATAAAAATTAAAAAAAAACTATTTTTGCCCTATTTGTGCAAAGATTTTACACGAATAGTAGCTTTGCCACAAAGTAGGTTCATAGAGGTGAAACTAGAGATAGTTTGAAAATGCTCCAATAGCATAAAGCACTAGAATCAAGGGCGGATTTAGGGGCGGAAAGGTGAACACCAGATCCCCTTCGCCGAAAAATTACACTGTCTGGAATCAACCAGATACACAAAGCAAACCAACTCCTTAGCATAGAACCACCATATTATCATATTCAGGGTGATTTTGGAAGCTAAAACTTATATCTTACTAGATGCTGAGCAAGGGTCACTATAGCTACAGATTTCCATTAACAATTGACAGCCCAAGAGAAGGGAATTTCCCCAGCTCGAAAAAATAGATAATAACAGAAACATACTCATGCTAAACGCCAAATATGACAGGCTCTGTTATCAAAATTTCAAAAGCATTACATATCCCAAGTGAAAGCCATCCTCAGAAAAGTTCAAGAACTATTTGAAATGAAAATCAACTCTAATTATTTTTGTCACATACCTTTAACATGAACAAGTATACTTAATAGTAATATTTAAAATCTACATTGTTCGTCTACCTGGAAACCAATTTCATGCTGAAACAAAGGTAGTTGAAAAGCTACTCCTCATTCACCACGACACTGATCTCGCCTTTCTCAAGCATATCATAAAATTCCTTAGTTCTCCTCTGGTTGTTCCAATGGTGCATCTTCCAGAAACCTCCCGCAACCATGCCAAGAGTAATCCCGATCAGTATCTCCTTCACTACACTTGGACCCTTGTACACAGCATGTGCAACATGGGAACCTGCCATCTTTCCCTCTTCTTTAGGGAAAGGGATGTAAAACATGAATCAATCTCAATGCAATAACACTGAATCGCTTAGCAATACATGAGAACCAGTGGTGGATTTAGGATTTTGTGCAAGCGGGTTCAATCTTAGAAGTACACAACTTTAGTCGTAAAATAGTAGTTGTCAAGTGAGTTCAATAAAATATTTATACAAATTTACGCTGCTTTAATCAGTGGCGGACCCAGGATTTAGAGCAAGCGGGTTCAATCTTAGAAGTATATAACTTTAGTCCTAAAATAATAGTTCTCAAGTGGGTTCAAATAAATATTTATACAAAATTTATACAATTTTAATCTTAATTTATACATATACATAGTATTATTTTTTGGTGAAGCGGGTTCAGCCACCACTTGGGTCCGCCACTGGCTTTAATCGTAATTTATACACATACACAATATTATTTTTCGGTGAAGCGGGTTCAACGTGAGAACAGTAAAACCAGCTGCAGCAAACATAACATGTTCCTATGTCTCAACTCTCAATTGACTGCCAATTTACAGAGATACTAAATTAGTGCATTTTGGATAATGTTTTAAAATGTGTTCTTTCCCTATTTTGAAAAAAAATTGAGAACTTGATCACCTTTTGGAGACTATCAAACTGATATCAATAAAGCAAAAATGACAAGAATTGGGATGGAAAAATCAAACTTTATCCAAATTTCCCACCTCTACCAACGAACCATATGAAGCAATATAAGTATATGCTGAATATCTCATGCATATTTCTCATATAGCAGAATTGACTCCTACGTAAATCAAAGAGAATCTTATTTTATTTTTCCTATTTTTTGGTTCCTTTTTAAAACAAAGATTGTTGCTTCTTCCAAATCATAATCCGATTATTGAGTTTACGCGAACCACAAGCACAAAACTTGAAATCAAATATCTATAATATCAAGCAACAAAAAGCAATAATCTTTTTCTACAGCAAACATCTACTACGTAAATAACCATAGAAATCGAGTAGAACAATGAAAATTCAAAGGAAGGGAAGAACCAAACCTCAGAAAGCAAATCGGTGAGACGGTGACGCGAGAGAAGCAAAAGGACAGGGGCTCGAAATAGAGGGTTAAAAAGTTGAATTCCTTGTGACACAATTCTAGAAGCTCCGAAAAATATTCTAGCAGCCACCGAAAGGGTATATATTCGCTACGACGAACTTTACGCTAGTTATGGTGGTCCACAGGAGCATAGAGAATCTTGACCACATCACAAAAGTCAGCGCTGATGTGTCCAGCGGTAAGGCGCTACAACCTCTTTCTTTTTTCATTTTCAGGGCGGGGCCCTAAAAATAAAAGTGTTCCATGTGGCATCACATGTGGCAAGGAAATTATTGAATTGAATACAATTTTCACGAGAGTACTAGATTTTGATTTATTACCGAGTATTATTTCACGAAAACTCGCTTCTGATAAATTCCTAAAAAATAAGGAACATTACCAACTATAACAAATTACAACACCGAGGGGTCATTTGGTACGCAAACTAAATTATTCAAGAATTAATTTATACCATATGGAATCCCAAGTTTGATGGGAAGAATAAGGTGGGATAATATGTGATATCTTGGATTAAGTCTTAGATTAATCTATACCGGTTTGGTTAGCGGTATAAATTTATCCAACACGGTATAAATACTGTCAATCAAAAACGATATAAACTTAATCTCACATCTTATCTCGACGTATCCCTCGTACCCCTAATAGTGTAAAATGTTTGTATGTAGCACAACAATACAAATTCTTTTAAAAGAACATTATCGTGGAGAAAGTAATTTTTTCAACAAAGCAAAGAGGCCAAACAGGTTTTCTCGAATAATCTTTCACTTCTAAAATATCCTTGCATATTTAGGCTTCAAGGAAATATTTGAACGCTAGAGGGGCTATCAAGACTTCGAAATTACCTTCTACTGCAAATCAAAATTTCGTGGAGAAAGTAATTTTATTCAACAAAGCAAAGGAGGCCAATCAGGTTTTCTCGAATGATCTTTCACTTCTTAAATATCTTTGCATATTTAGGCTTCAAGGAAATATTTGAATGCTAGAGGGGCTATCAAGACTTTGCAATTACCTTCTACTTCAAATCAAAATTTCGTGGAGAAATAATTTTATTCAAAAAAGCAGAGGAGGCCAAGCAGATTTTCCCGGATAATCTTTCACTTCTTAAATATCCTTGCATATTTAGGCTTCAACGAAATATTCGAATGCTAAAGGGGCTCAAGACTTCGCAATTACCTTCTACTACAAATCAAAATTTCGTGGAGAAAGTAATTTTATTCAACAAAGCAAAGGAGGCCAACCAGGTTTTCTCGGCTAATATTTCACTTCTACGCGTACTCTCATTATTCTCAGTATAGTTGAGAAAAGCAAGTTCACTCAACATACTAGATACAACCACGTTCACTCAAACAGAAATGAGAAAATACTTTTAAACCCATAGGGATTTGTTTGGCTGGTTTCTCCCACTTGTACCATAGAAGAGCACCGTTGTTCCTGGAAACTTGGAGAACGTAGTGGATATCCAACTTTATTCATATTAACGTAAGCATCTGAAGATGACAACAATCTTGATCTTTCCTCTGCAGCTTTTCTTGAGGTCACTAAAGAAAGGTCAGTTTTGTCACTAGTGCAAGGTGTGTTTCCATGAGTTATATCATCAACCTCTTTAATTTCTATAATTGCCTTTCCCTTTGTGTTCACAGGCTCAAGATCCAAATTAGCTACTGCATTTTGCTCAACTTTTGTTGGAATTGTCTCTTGAAACCCAAAGATGGCAGAGTTATGTTCAGGTTGGTGCATTGTGCAGGTTTCATTGGCCATACTGAGTAACTTGGATTCTGTGTTCTTCACATTCTCAAAGCGGTAGGAGACCTTAGAATCCGTAGGCTTATAATTGAATGGCAATGCTTCGGCCATTGTTTCAGATGGAACACTCCCTGTTTCAAAGGAAAGCTCACCTAGAACAGTATAATTTGAATTTGACGTCAGCCTGCATATAATCTACAAATATTAGTACCAAGGACTTTGTGTATTACCAGTGTCACTAGCCAGGTAAATGGCATTAGAGACGTGATGGCTATCTGGTCTCTGATCTTTGTTATAGAATGGTCTATTTTCTTCTAGATCGATATAGTCTGCAGATCGAATGACCATGCTGCGACGTGGGACTTTGGTTCTTGTCACTTCTTCCGGTACTCCTACAGCATTCTTAACAAGAAGCTGCTCCTCGCGAGTGCGCTTTATGATATGTTTCAAAGTCTCTAATGATGGTGAACATGTACCTTTCAATGGGGTAAAAGCAGGGAGGCTTTTACCCTTCTCACGTATATGGTCAAATATAGTCTTTTTGTCTATGATTCTGCATTCATCATCTTCAACCACAGCAGCAGGTACCACTTCATTGATGTATATAGCAGCAGAAGTCAGTGATATATTGACGTACATGAAACACTAGATCTGATAATTTAATTGCTACCTTCCTCTAGATCTTCGTCTATTAGCTTGAAACTGGGCCTGATTACAGAAACAAAAAGCCAGTTAGTATTCAGTGTGGAAGCAGATTCAACCCGTCATACGTAAGAGAGAACGATGGGATCTGGATCCTTCAGTTCCCACAAAACAGACACCACACAATTATTTCATAGGGTCCATCTAACACAGTCGGAATTTATTAAAAACTTAAACTGCCCTCTCATATATAAGGTCATATATCTAATATGCATACCCCAAATCAAAACAAGAAACAGAGGCTACAGAGTTAGCAGTCATATTGTCAACCATCATGGTTATCATAAACTTTACGTCCATAAAAGGAAAAGTTAGCTCTCACATGTCTGAGCTCCATTCAGGTTCAGGTAAAGTATGAGACACTTGGCATGAAGCTTGAGCTGCATCCTCTGTGTCCTTTATGATGCAGGCATCATTGGCTTGGAACAAAGAAGGCTGCTTGGTTCTGTACTTATTCACAAAATTAAGGCCAATCTCCTTTATCAATAAAACCTTTTGATGGAGATCGACACCAACTGCATAAAAATGATGTGATCTAGTCAGATAACACTCGGGGGCACAGGAGTACACATAAATGAGGCTACACATAGAATGTCGGAGGAGTTAACTAAATTCATCAAATATCAGATCTGCTTTAACAGTCAGCTTCCCTTGCTGAGGGCTTGGCACCAGAATTGTCCTGCTATAAGGGCTGTAAAAGAAAACCAAAATATCAGTGCAGATCACTACTAACTATGACATATACTCAAAAGAGTTTCATGAATTTGATCATCTAGTTGGTACAGTCTAGCAGTTTCTCAGGCCTGATTTGGAAATGAGGACCAAGCTTCTGAGGGTACCTAGGAAAGTCATCCACCCTGCAGGTAAAAAAATAAATTTCAAGTCATTCTAGTGGCTAAAGAATCTTTTAACACCATTAGGTCATAAGTTGAACACCCATGCAAATCATTCAAAAGGTGTCAAAATGTATGACTAGTCATACAAAAGTAGATGATGGATGCCTAAAAATTTAATTAATATAAACATGCTTTGAAAATGTCAATGTTTTGTTGGAATCTTCTTTTTTTGAAGAAAAATAATGGCATTCTAAATTTGAACTGATACAAACATGCTTTGAGATGTCCTTATTTTGTTGGGAAGCTTTTCTTTTTTCAAGAAAAATGATCGCATTTTAAAGTGCCCACTTTATCTTTAAGAATATATTACCTTATTTTCTCATGAAATAGTACCAGATTATCTTCTTCAACGCCAACTACCTGTCAGAAATTTTTCAACTGAATGTCATTGAGTAAATTCTACAATAAAATAATTGCGAGATGAGACAAAATAGTGTGTATGTGAGTTGGTCCCTGTAATTAGCATACCATATCAGCATAATGTCGTTTAGTTGTTTGCACAGGTTGTGACAACCTAGTCAGCGTTACCATAACCTTGGACTTCCCTTGCCTTTGACTCTCAGTTTCCTCAACCTTCATCTCAACTTTTGGGGGTAACGATAATAATGACTCTTTTATATGATTCCCAAAAGGAAATTTTCTTCCAGTGACTATCTCTATTTTCCTTGGATCAGCCTCAAAGAGTGAGGCAAATGATTTTACTCCCATTGAATGCAGTGCCTATGCAGGAAGATAAGTGTATGTCAGAAGAAACTGTAGGGTTCAGTCTCTTGTCCCAAGACTTGGACTATCAGATGAACATGAGCTACAAACCTTTGCTGTCACCATTCCAATACCAGGCAATTGTTTCAGCAAGTATGGACTGTCATCCCAGACTTTTTGATACAAAGATTTGGCTAGAAGTGCTGAACTCAAAGTTCCTCGATAGTTCTTCCTGAATAGGAAATACTCTTTCATGCACTTCGCAATTCTATAGCCATTTGCACATATAGAGTTCGTGTCCTACATCATTAAAAGACTGTTAGAAGCATTATTCTTGGCACACGGTAATATAATACATGAAAATGATGACGAAACCTGGCTAAGGGATAAATCATGGACTAAAGGATCCCCCGTTAGGCAGTCATTTGCCAAAACAAATATCTTCTCTTCTCTGGTTTGTATCCGCTTTTTTCTTTTCCCCTTGTCCCCAAGGATGTGAAAGCGAAGCCGATTGTCTTTGTCGATGTTTATGTCATTCAGAAGCTTCTTCTCATTGCGCCTCAGTTGTATCCCTTCATTTACAGGCAAGTGAGATATAACACCAGTTGTAATTACTCAATTTTTTTAATTTTGGTGAGTATGAATAGATACAGGCAAGTTCCTCAGCACTGCAAATAATTTGAAGTGCATCCTCTATGCTACAGTTCCCAGGGGCTTGCATGATGTGCTTCATAGTGTCGAATTTCAGATAATATTTCGTCATCAATCTTCCAGGTTCTGCATATACAAGAGGCAGAAATTTATATTTCCAACATGGATATTATGCTACACTGCATTCTGAAATCTCCATACCAAGAGGCTTTAAGCGGAAACCGTCTTCATCTGTCCAAATCAACTGATACCTAGACAACTCATGTACATTCTGAACACAAATATCTGGAAAACATAGTTTAGGTGAGCACATATGGCTAAATGAACTTGAAAGGACTTCATAGTTTACCAGTGTTATTGATCACCTTGCATATGGCTCTCTAAACTGTCGCCAGTTAGCCCTCTCCTTACTGCATATTTCTCTGGGTTCTATATTTTGAGTGAAAAACGTTAGGAGTAACATATACAGAAAATTCAGATAGATCATGTTCTCCATTACTCTGCTCAGGATGATATACCTTTTTTATTCTTACATACAAATATGAGCATTTCATCCATTCAATTGCTCCTGTTATATCTGACACGGTGAGCTGAACAATCTCTGCTGTTAGGTGCTCTGTAACACATGGAAGCAATCTAAAGAGAAAGAAAACCGCGTCAACTTCTTGGTAACACGGTCCTTTTTGCATGCACCCAAGATCGAAGAGCATCACTAACTAACAAGATGAATAATTACATACTGTGACTCCACCAATTCGCATCCACTTAATAAATTCTCGTACAAGTGAACCTAGTATGTAAAAGAAGGGTTCAGATAGGAAAATTAGCAGTAATGATCAAGATGAAGTACAACATATTAGCTACTGACTGAGGGTAGGGAAATTCTTGGAGAAAAGAAACATAAAATTACTCTTCCTAAGTCACATTTTTATAATGCAGAGAACCTTATCTGTATCACAATAGAAGACTCACAGTTTCTTTTCTGGTCATGATTATGACCATTCCTGTGTCATCAAACGGTGGTCGACCTGCTCTTCCAGACATCTACAATAGTTGGACAACATATAGCTCTTATCTGGAACTAAGAATAATTTTACTTTAAAGTCGTAGTTTCCAAGTGTGGACAAAATCATCATTTCTGAATGCACATAGACTACATTTTAGATTGCAGAATACAAATGACGTAGCAGAGGAACCCCAGGGATGAGTAGCATGCCTGCAGGATCATTGATCTGTCATATTCCATGTAAATCCCTTTTTCCTTATTGCTGGAAAGAAAATGATAGAGTTACAAAGATGACAATTCGACTTATGAAAAAATTAGATAATTGCTGGTAGACATACTAGTGCTGAGTTGATTTGATCACGACAGTATGTGCTGGTAGATTAATTCCATGGGCAAGAGTATTTGTAGTGCACAGCACTTGAATATCACCATTCAGAAATAGGCCTTCAATGAGGCTGCGGTCATTCATGGAAAGGCCACCATTGTGATAACCAACTGCACAACATAGATAATCACTAATCTGCAGGGTCTACGCTCAATACAACTCCATGTTCAACCTCCCGCCTCAAAGGAAAAAAGAGGGAAAATGAAAAACACATTTTTGTTTCAATCAGAGGTCTGATAGGGCTGCAACAAAAGGTAGGGAGAATAGTACATACCACCATAAAGAACATAAGACTGCATTTGTTTGTCATTACATGATAGTGAAGCTTCCCTTAATCTTTCTTGTTGTTCTCTGCTTTTGATGAAAGGATTTGAATGACCATAGGTCATTGCTGCCTGAGAGAGCTGTTGTGCTGCCTCTTGTGCTCCTTTTCTGGTTGAGCAAAAAACTAGAGCAGATTTTCCTCTAGAATGTTGCATGAGAATATCTGTACAAGCTCTCATGCTTAGCACTAGAAAATGTGTAGAACATAGTAAAGGTATAAATGGAAAATAGGAGGTATATGATGTCCCGACTAGCTTCTTATGCTTACCAAAGACATAGTTCTGTAAGCGCTGGAAAAGAAAAACAACAGTTTCATCAGGACATTAAGAGGTATTTCAAGGTGTAATAATGAAATCTCTTGCCATCCCTTAAAAACGATTCTTAAATTTGACAAAGCAAGACATCAAATTGGATAGGTGGGAGGGAGGAGACATTCACTTTTATTCAACGAAAGGGGTGATAAGACGCCTAAACAGAAACCTGAAAAAGAAAAGCCAACAAACAACATACCTTTTCAAATAGGAAGTCATTCTTCGCCGGAGTGTATCCTGCAGAGAAAGGGTTGGCAATGTAGAACTCATAAAAGACAAGGCAGTAGTTACCCCAGAGAAACATGCCAATGCACTTCCGACAGAAGAGCTTAATGCATTTCATAGGCATTATAGTGACATGTATGATTCTGATTGCTCAATGTACTTCCCCATAATTTTATCAGAAAGTACCCTCTTTCCAATAAAATACTTTGTCACGTACTTGGCATTTGGTTAAAAAAATCCAACTCAAAGAACTAACTGAGACCAGCTTTAATATTCCTGTTCGAACTCAGTTTTACACTTCCCTTTTTTTAGTTTTACACTTTCTGATACTATACTCAAATTCACAATTCACCTTCCAAACTAACACCAAGCAATATGGATTTTAGTTATCTAGATCTTCAAACTGTGAAAAGTCAAACAATGACATTTAATAAGAAATACAGGTAGTACTAAGCACAAACTGTTTTGACTTAATGAGTTAGGGTGTAACCGGGACTGAATCAAATAGAACATCAGTCGTAAGGATAGGTAAATACCAAAAACTTTTGTAGTCAGCTTCACGGGTCTCATTTCTTCTCCAAACCTGCATATTGGACCGTGTCATATAAAATTAAAACGATCATTTTTTGAGCAATAAGAATGACCAAAAGATGCCATATATATTGAATTCTACCATTTCACTCCTTGCCGGGGAACCATGAGCCACTCCGCTGCACAAAGAGAGAGCTGCAGTCAACAATTACATCAGCGATTATCATGAAAGGGTGGCTTGTTTGAACTGTCTTGAAATTTACCAAGGTCATCAATGTTGGGAATGGTTGCAGAAACAGCTATAAGACGGACATTAGCTAGAGCACTTGATTTCAGTTCAGGTTTGCGAGAAAGCATTTTAATTCTACTGACAATTGCCTCTAGAGCTGCTCCACGAGTATCATTCAACAAATGGACTTCATCAATTAGCACCAATGCAATATCACCAAAAAAGCTCAGGCCTCCATCTTTTATGCGATATCGAGTCACAGCATCAAACTTCTGCAGAAAAAAAAAACAAATTCAATGACAAACACAGAGTTAGACAAGAAACAACAAAACAAAGTCATGGCTGGTTTTCATCTATAGACCTCAGGAGTGGTAAGAACTACGTCAGCATCCTGTATATCCTTGATGTTGTAGTGCTCATTGTCCCCAGTCAGTTCCAGGCAGTCTATCCCCCATGAGCCAAGCTTTTGGTTCCAATTGCGGAGCTTCTCTTGTACCAAAGCTTTCGAGGGTGCAACATATATCTATATATCAGAAGAAAAAAGGAGGTTGCAGTATGGTTAAATGACTAAAATATGCTGAAATTTTCAAATGGCCACATAATCTTCTTTGCACGGGCTGGAGAAGGCAATAGTGGCGAAAATCATTGTGAATATCCTGACTGACATATGCAACTATAAACATAAATCTACAGGATGTGAGTAGGAATGACCAATAAAACGTGATGTATTGAGGTGCACTAATTCTTTCATCCCAAAAGATGATCCTCTTGGTGCTTGTATATGCTAGACTAGATAAAAGTAGTAGCAAAAAGAGAATCTAAAATAAGTAATTGAGGATTTTTGAGCTGGAAGTATGAAGTAAATAGAAAAGGCGTGCAGTTAAGACATCACAAAATTGAAAGTATTCCAGCACGTTGAGTTCTTTCTTTCAATAGATCCTTCTCATTGAAATTACAAATTCAGTCATCGTACGCTAAACATTGATAGAGACTTACAGTCTTCAGAGACCCTTTTATGTGAATAAATTTTCCCTCTCCTGAGATAAACCTTGAGAGAAGCCTCAAAATGCATAGTTCAAAAAGCACTGTTTTTCCACTTCCAGTTGGTGCCGAGATTACCATGTTCATATCCGATAGGAAACAAGTTGGAAAGCATTCGCTCTGCAGCGAGTTAAAGTATCTGCATGTAGAAACAACAGTATTTAAAACCTTACAAACTAATTTGGGATACTAAAGAATGTAATACAGCGCAGATGTGAAGCTGCAGATCAAATAGCCATCTCGACTTCGACTCGAGACCAAGAGCAAATGAAAAGAGTCAACAGCATTGAGACATTTCTAGGAGTCTGGAAACAGTATTCAAGCTTCGTGGCTAGTCTATGTATAGCGCTTCTTAAATGATTTATGTTACACTATAGCTACTATGTCTCAACCCAAAACTAGTTGCGGTCTGTTATATATATGTTTCCTCTCTCTCTCTCTCTCTCTCTCTCTCTCTCTATATATATATATATATATATATATACACACTACTATGTCTCAACCCAAAACTAGTTGCGGTCTGTTATATATATGTTTCCTCTCTCTCTCTCTCTCTCTCTCTATATATATATATATATATACATATACACACACACACATATCCATCCTTCCGCTCCAGTTGGACTCATTTCATTCAAATACTCAACTATTTTTTAAAACAAAGTACTGGTTCTCTAATAGATGTTCTCTATATCTCACATTTATCCCTACACTTAGTCACTTACATACAAATTTCAGGTGATGCCTAAAACGCAATACGAGAGTATATAATTTCTTCATTTCAAGGATTCCAGTACAGTTAGCGCAGTCGAGCATTCAATCACAGTGCTGACTAACAGAGCCTTAAGAAATTTACCCAAAATATCTCAGCAAAACAAAAAATTAAAGTTTTAAAGCAATCGAGTAGAAAAAAAGTGCATAGAATAGTACCTGAAACTGAAAGTTGAACGGAATAGAGGAGGCAAGTCCATCACAGACCTAAGTGCGTAGCCATCCATGATCATCGAATTTGAAATTCAAATCAAACGGTTATCACAACTTCAAACGGAAATCAGAATTCGATAATAGAAGTTACAACAAACTGAACCGACTACTACTACTACTTCTCTATTAGGCATTAACTAACTATTATAACCAGGGGCGGTTGTAAGGCCAGGCCAGTGAGTCCATTGCCTTGGGCTCTAAATATTTGAAGGCAACAAATTTACTTTTATTATTATTATTATTCGAATTATTATTATTATTATTATACACTATATAATTTATATAAATAATTATTACTGTATAGAGAAAAGTGTTAGAGTACATTTTTATTATTATTTGACTGAGTTATTTTATACCAATAAGTTTATAAATTTTGATAATTCTTATTAATTAATATATTTGCTTCGCTCTTCAATTTTAATTTTATCCTTTTTATAGGAATTCAGTTATCTACATTGACAACATAATAAATTTAGTCCCGAAGGGACGACCCAGTTCGGTTTGGAGTGTGATGTCCACACGGACGACGCAAGTTCGAAATTAACTCAATACTCTTCTGGGTCTAAGCCTGTCGCACGAGCTTGTCTAGTGCGATTTTATTTCTTCTGTGTGGTTTGCAGGCTGCTACACAGTGAGGGTTTATCCGGTGCGCACAGAGTGCTCACCACAAAGTGCTCACCCGAAAGACAGAGGCTGTAGCGGCTGCGAGTTTTCCTGGGGTTCCAAAAAAGAAAACATATGAATTTCTCTTACAATCTTCTCTGAAACTATTACATGAACACAAAAGCATTCAAGCACCGATTTTTCTTTTTAGTGTAATTCAACTTATAATAGGTTATTTACAATTTATTTTAGATATTCACTCATAATTGCTACTAATTAATAGAATGATCTATATTTATCCTTTAAATTGATCAGAATGAGTAAATATTCTTGACACCATCAATGCTCAAAACTTAAGCTATTACGTGATATGCATTTATTTCTTTTTCTTGATTGTGATGATAGCCAAGTCAAAATTTTCACTTTGAATTTTGGATTCCCCAAAAAGTAGATCCCGCTCTAATAGCTTCGAATAAATTAAATACGTGCATTAAGATACGAAGGCTTCTTCTTCCACAACAACGAAAGCACTTTTTACTTTAACATTCAATAATCTACCACTTTATTATTCGTGCTCATCTTCCTAGTATTTTTATATTAAAAAAATTGGTATTATTTTATCTTAGATGATTAATTTGTTTAGAAGAGAATTTGTTGTTAGGGTAAAAAGTTTATAAAATAATTTAAGGGTCTCTCGATATGATTTCGCCTCAGACCACACGATCTGTTGAGGCGCCCCTGATTATAACGATCCAAATTAACATAAAGTAAACTCAATCATCTGTAACAAGTTCCGTTGAAACAACACCAACTTCAAGCTTAACCTGTAACAATGGAGCTCGATAAGTACGAGGTTGTCACGACCCAAATTTCCACCCTTTGGGCCGTGATTGCGCCTAACGCTGAACCCGTTAGACCAGCCAACGTATAACTTGCAATCGTAATTTAAAATCATTTAATACGGAACGAAACGATAGTTCGTCACTTTCAACAAATTCTCAACAAAATCTTGTAGGCATTTGCTTAATAAAAATGACGAAGCTTTAAGAATGCGGAGAATGAAGACATGACAAACATGAAATAACGTAAAACTTCCCACACTAGCAACTCTCAAACCTTACTGG
>ML277006.1:0-87947 GCA_005239495.1 Nicotiana undulata | reverse complement strand
TGTGTGTGCATGTGACCGCTTCGCAATTTACATTCCGCGAGCGATGTGTGATTTCCCCCACTCTTATATTTGTAAAATATATGGGATCGGGTCGTGCGCCACGGCGGAGTTGAAAGGTATTTGTAATACATTTATGGAACTGGGACGTACGCCACGGCGGAATTGAAAGGTATTTGTAATACATTTATGGGATCGGGTCGTACGCCATGACGGAGTTGAAAGGTATTTGTAATACATTTATGGGATCGGGCCGTACTCCACGGCGGAGTTGAAAGGTATTTGTAATAAATTTTTGGGATCGGGTCGTATTCCACGGCGGAGTTGAAAAGTATTTGTAATATATATGGGATCGGGTCGTACGCCACGACGGATTTGAGTGGTATTCATATACATTTATGGGAGCGGGCCGTACGCCACGGCGGTTTAAAGATACATTTATGGGAGCGGGTCGTACGCCAAGGCGGATTCAAAGATACATTTATGGGAGCGGGCCGTACGCCACAATGGATTTAAAGAAAGGAAATTACTTATTTACTTATTTTCAGAATTTATTTGGATTTCAGTGCCTTATATATATTTGCTGCTTAACTGCCTTCACATGTCTACTGCTTTCAGCATATTCTGTCCTATTTATATTGTTGGACCTTAGTGAGTGTCAAGTCGACCTCTCGTCACTACTTCTTCGAGGTTAGGCGGGATACTCACTGGGTACATATATGTATATGTACTCATGCTACACTTTCTGTGCATTTTGTTGCACAGGTATCTTCATAGTTCAGCGATTGGTTTGGAGACTTGCTCGGGCTGCATTCATCCGGAGGCGTTCCGCAGTTGACAGAGTCTCCTTCTTTCTATATCTTTACATTCTATCTCTATTGCTTTTGTCCCATTTATTTCTCGGACAAGAGTTGTATAATTGTATAAATTCTTAGAAACTGCTCATGTACTTGTGTCACCGGGTTCTGGGGATGTGTTGAGTCTTGTTTTATTGAATTAAATGGATTTCCTATCGTGTTTAATTTACAAAAGTTTATTTATTTGATCATGAAAAAATTCGAAATTGTTAAACATGATGGTATTTCAACTGATTAAGGGGTTGGCTTGCCTGACAGTGGTGTCCGGCGCCATCACAACCCATAGATTTTGGGTCGTGACACATACCTCATACAAAGGCCAAGCAGTGAAGAATACTACATTATTTCATTGGGCCAGTTAGATTCATTCCACCGCCCCATGACCATAATCATAAGCTTGAATCAAAACTTGGGGGGGTTCAATTCATAAGCTCGAGGTGGAGGCAAAAAGTGATTCATGTCGTGTCGTGACGTTAAATCAAGCACTTGTTGGGAGGCAACCCAGCTTTATTTTTTTATTTTTAATTTAGTTTATTTTATTTTTTATTTTTTTATTATTGTATTATTCTTGTAGTGTTGATTGTTTTTGTAGGAGAATGGAATGCAAAGCCATTGGAATGATGCTATAGCAAACCAGATGGTTGGAACTAAGTGTGAGGTACCCGCACGAAGGACCAGGCCTGGGAGAAGTCTGAGTACACCATGAGATGCTAGTGCTTTGGCCTTTGGCCTATCAGGGAGTGTATTTTACCCTCTTGTATGTATGAGTGTGCATTGGGGACAATGCACAATTTTAAGTATGGGGTGAGGAGATTGTCTGGGTGATTTTCTATGTTATTTTAGTTGCGTTAGTTTAATTAAATAATATTTTTTTTAAATAGAAAATATTGTACTTTTCCCGACGATGGATCTATTAGACAATTTTCTTGAGAGATTTAAGTCTAAAGAAAAAAAAACAAAAAGATTTTCTTTTGTTATGAATGTTATTTCTGAGAGTGGGTGAATTCTTTCTATCTTAAGTTCCTATGGGTTCTTAAATTTTATTGTGTGGAACTACTCTCTTTTGTTGTGCGAGGGCACTTGATTCATTAAGGAAAGGTAATCCTTGACCTCTATGTTAGAGTAAGTAGGTGAGTTGTGAATAATGCGTGGTACTTGTGAGTCAAATCTTGAGGTGAAGATGTTACGCTTTTGTGCTTAGTCTATTTTTAATATTCTTGGTGTAATGAGTTAGGAGAATTGTTTAAAAAAGTCGTGTCTATATAAAAGTGTAGTTTGATTGCTCGAGGACGAGCAATGGTTTAAGTGTGGGGTGTTGATGATAGGCTATAATTGTGTATTTTAGTCGCTTAGTACACTCTAATTTACTGCACTTTAATTGAATTCGAGCTTTAATCGCTAGTGTTTTGCACTAACTGTGTGTTTTATGCCTTGTAGGAGTGATTCCGAGATATATAGATGTTATGGAATGAACTCAAGTGATTTGGAGCTTTGACGTCTGATTAAAATCCCAAGAAATTAAGCCGGGGTCGTGTTCGGAGGTCAAATTTGATAGCTAAGAACAAACGAAGACTCGAGTAGGCATATTGTGCACAATTTAGTAAAATGGACATAACATTTTTCTCCGAACTCCATTTGGGATATATAATATATGGTTGGAAAGCTAACTCAAAGGGCTATAACTTTCATGTTTTAAGTGTTTTCAAATTACAAATTTAACAAGGTGAAAAATTTGGTAGCAACCGCGACCGTGGACCTGACGCGGACTGGGGCAGAAACTTTTTGATATGCGCGGCCACTAGCACGGGCGTAGCGCGACCGCGCACGTCCAGACCTGAAAAACTCTCCTTTTTCGCGTAGGAGAAGGTATAATTGTCTGGGGCCGACCCTACTTGGTATATATACATGGAAAAACGGTATTTTGAAGAGGTTGGACATACTTTTGACACATATTCGACTTAAGGAGGCAGAGACACAATAGGAGCAAGGCGTGGAATTCTTCTACGAGTTTTTCCTTCCTCTTCCTATTTTTCATTGTTGGTTATGAATTTTAGTATTGTATTTTTACATACTATTATGAATAGTTAATCTGTTATATAGGGTTTTGATGGAATTTTTTGTAGGATAAATTCTTGTTATGTTTTTATATAATTGAGTCGTTGGATTTGTCTACTTACTACGTGTTTTTTTGTTGTTGATTGAATGTGAATCGATTGACTGTGACCATTTATTATGTGTTTCTTGAGAAATGATACATATTTTGGCGGTTATTGAGCAACGTCACTCCTAACGTATGTGAGAAATCAATAAAACGGGTTTAAAGGTAGGTTTAGAAATAACAAAGCCTTGACGTGGTCGGTGCGAGCAGTTAGATAAAGCCAACTAGCGTAGTTCAAGAGAATATATCTAGTAAATTTTTGTAGTTGCTCGAGATAGAATTACGACACCTAAAGTGCTCATGATCAGTAGAGAATACATAGGCGAAATTATAGAAAACATAGCGAGAAGGATTCCGACAATTGGGAAATCATAACTCTAGACCTCCTAAATTTAATCTCCAACCCTAAGTATCTTTAGTTGTTAATTTACTACTTTAGTTTCTTAGTTAATTAGTTAGATATAAGAATCTTAAATCTTTATAACTTAGAAATTTATTCGAACTTTTGTTTCTTAGCAATATTGAACAATTATAGCAAAACCTTAATTCTCTGTGGGATTCGACTCCGGACTTTTAGATCGAATTATATTTGCAGCCATCGCTTATCCTTTTTAAGACTAGAGTTGGGCGTGATCAAGGGTGGAATGTTGTACTCAACTCAACGCTTGTTCCCATCTCTCACTGCACTACTCTCCAAAAATTCGATGTGAACTGCGTGCCCGATCTGAAATGATGGACACCGGCACACCGTGAAGGCGAACAATATCACGAATATAGATCTCACCCAACCGCTCTGAAGAATAAATAGTCCCAACTAGAATGAAATGCACGGACTTAGTCAACCGATCCACAATCACCCATATAGCATCAAACTTCTTCAAATTCAGTGGAAGCCCAACTACGAAGTCCATGGTGATACGCTCCAATTTCCACTCAAGAATATCGATCCTCTGAAGCAAACCGCCCAACCTATGGTGCTCAAACTTCACTTGCTGACAATTTAAGCACCGAGCTACAAACCCTACTATATATTTCTTCATCCTCCTCCACCAATGTTGTTGTCTCAAGTCCTGGTACATCTTTGCGGCACCCGGATGATCAGAATACCGCGAATAGCAGGCCTCCTCAAGAATCAACTCACGTAACCCATCTACTTTAGGAACACAAATATAACCCTACATCCGAACCACCCCATCATCCCCAATATAAAACTCCTTGACATCATCGTGCTAAATTGTGTCCTTAAGGACAAGCAAATGGGGGTCGTCATACTGACTCTCTCTAATGCGATCATATAAGGAAGACCAAGAAACCACACAAGCTAGAACCCGACTAGGCTCTGAAATATCTAACCTCACGAACTGATTGGCCAATACATGAACATCTATGCAAGCAGTCTCTCACCAATCGAAATAAATGCAAGGCTACACATACTCATTGCTTTCCTACTCAAGGTGTCGCCCACCACATTGGCCTTCCCAGGATGATACAAAATGGTAATATCATAGTCCTTTAGCAGCTCCAACCCTATTTGCTGCCTCAAATTTAGATCCTATTATTTGAACAAGTGCTGAAGATTCTGATGATCCGTAAATACCTCACATGACACGCCGTAGAGATAATGCCTCCAAATCTTCAATGCATGGACGATAACTGCCAACTCCAAATCATGAATATGGTATTTCTTCTTAAGAGGCTTCAACTGGAGTGAAGCATAAGAAATCACTCTACCCTCCTGCATCAAGACACACCCAAAACCAATCCGAGAAGTATCACAATACACTGTACAAGAATCTGATGCGGAAGGCAAAACTAGAATTGGAGTTGTGGTCAAGGCAGTCTTGAGCTTCTGAAACCTCTCCTCACACTCAATGAGACCACCTGAATAGAGCACCCTTCTGAGTCAACCTGGTCAAAGGCGATACAATGGACGAGAAACCTTCCACAAAGCGACGATAATATCTGGCCAAGATGAGAAAACTGTTAATCACAGTAGCTGAAGACGGTTTGGGCCAACTCTGAACCGCCTCAATCTTCTTCAGATCCACCTTAATACGCTCACTGGAGACCACGTGCCCCAACAAAGCCACCGAAATGATCCAAAACTCACACTTGGAGAACTTGGCATAAAGCTTCAACTCCCTCAACCATTGTAGTACAATCTTCAGATGCTGAGCAAGCTCTTCCTGGATACGTGAGTACACCAGGATATCATCAATAAATACTATGACAATTGAATCAAGATATGGTTGGAATACATTGTTCATCATATGCATGAATGCTGCTAGAGCATTGGTCATCCCAAAAGACATCACAAGAACTCATAGTGACCATAGCGGGTCCTGAATACTGTCTTCAAAATATTCGAGTCCTGAAGCTTCAACTGGTGATACCCAGACCTCAAATCAATCTAAGAGAACACTCTCGCTCCCAGAAGCTAGTCAAATAGGTCATCAATGCGCGTCAAAGGATGCTTGTTCTTAATTGTGACTTTGTTCAGCTGCCTATAGTCGATGCACATCCGCATAGTACCATCCTTCTTCTTCTTAAACAGAATCAGTGCACCCCAAGGAAACACACTAGGCCTAATAAACCCCTTATCAAGAAGCTACTAAAGTTGCTCTTTCAATTCCTTCAACTCTGCTGGTTCCATATGGTACGGAGGAATAGAAATGGGCTGAGTGTCCGGCACCAAGTCAATACCACAATCAATATCATTGTCGGGTGGCCTACCTTACAGGTATGTAGGAAACACATCTGAAAAGTTTCGCATTACCGGAACAGAATCAGTAGTAGGAGTATCGGCACCAACATCCCTCACAAAAGCCAAATATGAAAAATACCCCTACCCAACCATCCGTTGGGCCTTCAGATATGAGATCACCTGCTGGGGACATAGTCTATAGAACCTTTCCACTCAATCCTAGGTAACCCCAGCATCGCCAACGTCATGGTCATAGCGTGAAAATCACGAATGGCATGACATAGGGACAGCCAATCCATACCCAGAATCACGTCGAAATCAACCATACTAAGCAATAAGAGATCAACTCTAGTCTCCAATACCCCAATAGGCATCACAAACGACTGATACACACGGTCCACAATAATAGAATCTCCTACCTGCGTAGATACATAAATAGGTGAAACCAAGGACTTATGGGGCATATCCGGATAATAACAAAATATGATGATACATACAAATAAGTGCAACTAGGGTCAAATAATATAGACTGATACAAAGTAATAAGATGTCAACTCTAGTCTCCAATCCCTCAATAATCATCACACACGACCGATACACACGGTCTACAATAATAGAATCGCCCACCTATGTAGATACATAAACAGGTGAAACTAAGGACTCATGGGGCATATCCAGATGATAACAAAATATGATGATACATACGAATAAGTGGAACTAGGGTCAAATAATATAGAAGCATCCATGTGGCATATTGAGACAATACATGTGATCACTGACTATGAAGCAACAGCCTCTAGCCTGAGAAACGCATACCATCGAGCCTGACCGCCACTTGATTGGCCTTCCCGTCTAGGGAAACCTCTAGCTGTCTGAGCCCCACCCTAAGCTAGTTGGGCGGGTGGTGAAGTAACTAGTGAGGAAGTCATAAACTAACCCCTCTGCTGAACTAGACCTCCAAAACGATGGGGACACTACCTCCACACATGTCCAAACTCCCCGCACACGAAGCAACTTCCCGATGGTGGTAGGGACTGAATCGGACCTCGAGAGATAGAATAGCTACTAGAAGGACCTGGTACAGATGAACCATGAACTGATGGAGCACAGGATGAACTCTGATCTGGGAGGGCACTGAGAGATGATTGACCCAGACGAGCATTGTATGAGCCATGGCTAGCTGATGCACTGTGATGAACCGGACGAGCCATCTGAGCGGGCCTATAAGGACGACCCATGTTGTGGTGGGAGTGCCATCCAGAACAAACACTGTTGAAACCACTCAAAGCCTCTTGGCCTCCCTCTCCTCACGCTTCTGACTACGGACCTGCTCTATCCGCCTAGCAATATCAACCACCTCATCGAACCTAACACCTGATGCAATCTCATCAGTCATGACAAAGCACAACCCATAGCTGAGGCCATCAATGAACCTCATAATCCTCTCCCTCTCTATGGGAACTAACCAGGTCGTGTGATGAGCCAACTCTGAAAATCTCATCTTGTGATGGGTCACAGATATACCCTCTAGGTGTAGCTTCTCAAACTACCTATGCAACTCCTCCCTACGGGTTTGTGATAAACTTCTCCAAGAAGAGAACGGAGAACTCGTGCCACGTAATTGGTGCAGCACCGGCTGGCCTGTTCAGCTCATAGGCCTCCCACCATCTGAATGATGCCCCTGATAGCTAAAATGTAGTAAATGAGACTCCACTAGTCTCTAGAATACTCGCGTGCGAAGAATCTGTTGACACCTATCCAATAAGTCCTAAGTATCCTCTGACTCATCCCCACTGATGATGGATGCCTGAGCCTCCCAAACCTCTCTAACCTATTATGCTCCTCATCACTCATAGGGGGACCTCCTAGGCTTGAGAAACTACGGGCTGGTAGTACCCCCGGTGTCTAAAGTCCCTGAACAACCTGCTTTGGAGAACAGGCGACAGGATTCTAAGCACCTACCACGGCATGAGAAGTGGCTAGCGTGGTCGGAACTGAAACCTCTTGAGCAAGGCTAGTGCATACAGTTATTATCTGGGCCAAAGCCTCCTGAAGGCCTAGAATCACAATGAGCACAGGTGGTGCCTGAGTTTGTCCCACCGGCTCAACCATCTGGAATATGCTCCTAAGCTGGAGAAACTGCTGGATCTATAGGTGCTGCTCTAGCTACTGTACGAGCTGCACCTCGACCTCTACCGTGGCCCCGACCTCTCGTGGCCCTCGCAGGTGGTACTGGTTCCCGTTCGCCCGATCTTGTAACATGTGTCCTCACCATCTGTGAGAGAATAGAATAATAGAAGTTTAGTTTCCGGAAGCAACAAATCCGCACGACAAGAATACAAGAAAGTGAAGTTTTCCTAATGGTTCGACAACCTCTCGAAGATAAGTACAAATGTCTTCATACCGATCTACAAGACTCTACCAAACTTTCTCATGACTCGTTAAACCAATGTAACCTAGGCTTGTCGCCCCCCCACCCCCCACCCACCCCACCTTTTTCCTCTCCTTTTGGATCAGTCAGGGTTTTCGACATTACTGGGACAACTCGTTTCCTCTTGGGAAAGGGATATATAAGGATTTGAAGAGTCGCCACCTAACGAATTAAGGTGCGTTAGGGAATCTACTAAGGGTCATTGATTGGATAACCAGAGATTGGTTAAGGGCTTGAAATTACTCCGGGTGGAAGGTGTTAGGCACCCCTCAAAGTCCACAACGGTGGTTCCCGGCCAAATATACTTTGTGAATTAAAACAAGTAGAAAAGAAGAGTGTACATGTAAACAGCTAAAGGTTGAAAGGACTCGCAGTCTAAGCACACATATGTGATAAAGTTTAAAAGATTTAAAGTTTAAGTACATGTATAAGGTTTTAAAAGGATTTATAGCCTAAGCATACATATATATAAGGAATAGGGGAGTACTAAGTTGTTTATCCTATAGGATCACATCAGTGCAATGGCCGGTAATCACTCCTCAGAAGAGGGGCTACACGTGGCATTAGAGCACCGGTCATCATATCCATATCTATCCTTTACCCCCCCCCCCCCCCCTTTAGCGGTTATTAAGCGAGTTTTATTTAGCGACCTCTATGCGTGCTGTTACCCGTCCCTTCTTAATGGTCCTGGAAGAAGTTAGGACCTATAATATGGGCAGTTATAGACATAACCCCTAAGGTTTTTAAAAGAGAAAATTCTAGGCGACATGCAAGAACACATAGGACTTTGACAGATAAATACAGAAAAGAAGCAGTTAAGAAGCCCAAGTTTACCTCCGCAGATAATGCACATAAGCAGCACGTCTCAAACACAAACAGGAGCATTTTTATTAGAGAAGATACCTAAACAGGACATATAAGGCATGATTTCTAAATGAGCATCATAACACAGAAGATATGCAACTTTGTTTTTTATAAACTTGCCAATAAGGTCCTAATCGGTTTGACTACTGATTTTAAACATGTAAGTTGTTAAGCAGTAAACACAAAAGTGAACAATTCTCTAGTTTTATACATATTAGTTACCTAAGGCTTGCCTAGGTGTGGGATCATGCTCAATAATTACCAGAATTATTAAAACAGTTTGTAAGTTGTTTTTTCCTATGAGCATGTTGTTCTAGGTATTGTAAGTCTGAGAATACAAGGATTATTACCAGTTTTATTTAAACAGGATAATCAAATGTGAGGTTGTTTTTACCTTCTTCTTTTTTTATGAATCAGTAGTTTAAACTAGGCGTTTAAAGAGACCCTAGATCATGCCACCTAATACGCACATGTAAATGCAGAATGGTTTCAGGACATGCAGAATTCCTAAAGCATGATTTCTAAATGCACAAAGATTTACAGAGTTGTTAAGAAAGATTCATGTAGCGACAGTTTACATTGGTTATCCTAAGAACAGGATTCCTAAGTGATAGTCATAAATATGCACCAATGTCAATTGAGATGATGAAGCAGTAAACCTAGGAACATAATATCTAGTGCAAGTGACAGAATTTACAAAGGCATGATTTCTAAATGCACAGAAAGTGAGTTATGAATGCACATGGGTAACAACTTTATGTTGGGGTTGTTTATTAACCTAGGAGCAGTATTTCTAAGTGATTATCGTAAACATGTATAAGTGTCAAATGAGATGCTGAAGCAGTAAACCTAAGAACATGATAGCTACCCATTGACATTTATAATATGTAGCTACCCTCCCGGTTTCACTAGCCATCCCCAATATTTGTTTACAATAATTATTACAAACCAATATTGAATGAATTACATAATTAGATAAAGGAAAAGAAGAAGTTACACTATAGGGAGCCTGAAAACAGTCACAGATACACCAAAACCTCAAATGCCCAAGTGTTTCATAGCCTTTTCATGTCCGGGTGTGTCAGAGTTCCCTAAGGACCTCAAGGGATCCCAGGAAGTGCTCACACCCAGATTTCACAACCATAACTGAGTAAGTGCAGTGTGGAAGAGCCAGCTCGAATGCATCAGAGTTCAGAGGGATCTCATAGGGATCCCTAAGCAGTCACACATTGGAGGGGCAGAACTTAAGGACCTAAGCTTGACATAGTTTTGAAAAGGTTTTAATAGGAAAACAGTGTTAATAGAGACTTATTTGAAATAGTTTTGTAAATAAGAGAGTTGTTTAGTAAAACTACTTTTTGACAAGAATTGGGGTAATCAAACAAACAGCTGCTCAATCATAGAGCCAAAAACAGGTTCAGCAACACTCAAAGAAACGTCCTTCGCACAGGGGTGATGGGAATTGGGGACACATGGAACATATCTAGTGAATACACAGTATACAGTGGCATAGAAGTTCATGTAAGGGTCAGAGGATATGTTGATGGTATCATTACAGTATGAATTTCAGAATCAACACAGAACCAGACAACTTAGGGTACAAATTGCTTTGCAAACGAAGGTTCATCCTAGAAACCAGATAAACATGAAATAGAGCAGAGTCACATTGAGACATACTACAAGGGGGGTTACATATTCATGTTGATCCTAAGGGGAGTAGGACATAACATAACATGCTAGATGAACAATAATATAAACATGTCAATTACATGTTGAACAACAAAACCATAGATATAAAAAAACTAGAAATATGATAAACTGGAGCAGTGAAAGAAACATATTGGTTTTGGGACTTGAATTAAAATCAGAACATATCAATATAGAGATAGTAAACACAAAGTGAAGAATAGGAGAGCACAATAATTAGCCTTGGCTTGCAGCCGACTAATTCAGAACAGTAGCAAGTAACAAAGAAAGAGAGCAGAAAGTTTTGAGTGTGAGGGAGAGCTTTTGAACTAATGTGTTCGCGTGTTTGTGTTAATGAGAGAGCATATATATAGTAGTCTGAAACTAGGTAGAATAAGGTAAAAAATCACAATTGTACAGTAATTATGGGTACTCGGAACCAATCAGAGTTAAATCAGTACAAGTACTCCCATAATTAAGGGAGTTATTCAAACGGTAAGTAACAAATAAGGAAAGAGACCATATATAGCTTAAAGAAATAATTCAAAGAGTGCAAGTATAGAGCAGGTAACTAGACTAGGTTCGTCAAATTTTAATTAGAGAAATAGGAATCAATTAACAATATAGTCATGTAACAAGGCAAGGAATAAACTAAATGTCGGAAATTAGTAAAGAATATTACCGTAGTAAATCAGTAAAGGGTATCAATCACAGGGAATCAGGGATTCAAACAGAAAATAGTACTAATTACTACAAACTTCTATGAATGAATGGAATAGTCACAATATAAGAAAAAGAGATGAATCAGAAACCCTTATAAGGTAGAAATCACAGAGAATCAGGGATTCAGCTAGAAAATAGTATTGAGTAGAAGAAATTATCACAAGTTTCTGTCACTAAACAAAGTAAACATAATATAGGCGGAAGAAGCAAGAATAAAAAACTCTAATAAGCATAATAGGGTAAAATCACAGAAACTCAGAACGTATTAATGAGAAACAAGCATACACACAAATCAGATAAGCACAGATAAACTCAGAACCCAAAGCTAAGCCAAGACATTAGGGTTTTAACATAATGAATCAGATAAAAGGGGAAAACTTAAATAAACCGTTTAAACATAGTATAAACCATAGAATAACACTAAAAATCATAGGAAAAGTCATTTTGAAAAGGGGTTAAGAAACCCTAGTTATGAAGACGAAGAGGCGTTTTTGAAAATTCAAAAAACATCTCATGGAAACAGCAAAATAACTCAGAATACTTTTAGATCCGTTACAGAACTAAAGAGTCAAGATATAGAATTAGGGTTTTGAGAGAGGTAACCCAAAGATAGAGAAAATCAGGCTTAGAAACCTTAGGTTTAGCCGGAAACAGAAAGATTTTACTCGGACGAGCCATGGTGGCCTAAGAACGGCATGAAAAGGCCATGGGTGTTAGTTGAACAACATCTGGTCCCTTGAGGACCTCAGGATAGCAAAAATACGGCATGGGGGGAAGCCATAGAGTCTAGGGGTGGTGGTGGAACCACCATTGTTACCGGCGAGCCAACGACCGGTGAGTAGGAGCCATGGTTAGGCAGAGAGCTTGAGAGAGAATGAGACGGCGGAGGGAAAATGAGAGAATGAGGGTTTGGGGGGTAGACTATTAGGTTAATTAAGGAAAGGGTGAATCTGGGCCGTTGATCAAAATTGATCAACGACCAAGATTAAATCAGGTCATGACCGGGTAATTTTGGTGGATTGGGCCTGGGTATTGGGCTAATTTTTTTAGGTTTCGGTCTGGTTTAATTAGGCCACAATTGAAATGAAATTAGGCTATTTGTTAAATACCCAATTTGAATTAATAAAAAATAATTTACAAAATAGCTAATAATTATTTAAAAAAATGAGTTTCATGCATAGAAAATAGTTTAAAATGATTATTTAGTATTTAAAAATACAAATGACTAATTTCTGGTAAGAAATAGTACACAATTATATGCTTGGGCTATAATTGCAAAGTCATTGCAATTATAGCCAAAAGATGCCAATTTGGCTAATTATGAAATAATTTGGCCTTAATAGGACCATAGATATTAAATCAAGAAATTCTTTTGAAATCACTTGTGATGCAATTTTGTAATTATTTATTAGAAATAAAATGCTGGATAAATTAATAAAAATATAGGAAAATTATGAAAAAATACCAATTGCTATCAATGCATGATTTTGAAGGTATATATGCAATTTAAAATATTTTTGAGAAAAACTGGGTATCAACAGCTGCCCCTCTTTACCCGGAAAGGATGAAAGAGTTGTCGGGTAAAGATAGGATGGCCAATTTTGACCGAGCGAAACGGTTTGAGAGATTTAGGTCGCACCCTTGCTTCTGAGCTACCTACATATCCTTGGTTTTACAGGAATCAGGCCGTATGTAGTTTCATATTCATCGGCGAAGTATACCGGTGAAGTCATTACAAGAACGGACGCAATATCTAGGGAAAGGCGAATGAATGAACGATTTACGGGGAGATCGGGTTTGCTACGGTTGGGAGAACCGTAGTGGGATCGCTCCCGCTGGGATAGCCATTGCTCGTCGGGTCACTTGAAAATAAGAGTAATACAAGCGTCTATTGTGCATAAATTAAAACATGATGCAGGTTCCCGTTGGACTATGAAAGTTGTCGTCGTACGATTAGGGATGACGTCCTCAAACCATGATGTCCTGGGCCATGAATTGTTTGATGAGAGATTCGCATGCCATGGAATGATTTTCTCATTCCATGAAGATAGTGCCTCCGAACTATGACGCCTTTGAATAATGATATGCAGAATCGAGAGAGATCCTCAGGCCATGACATGGTGTCTTCCGGCTATGAGGATGATGTCGTTAGACTATGACGCCTTTGGACAAGTTGGCGATATTTCAGCCCATGAGATGCAATAATATGATGTTGACAAGACAGAGCTTAGTCTTGCGAATTGGAGGGCAGAGCTTAGCCCGAAAGAGAAGCGAAGTAAATAATGCTTGAGAGACAGCGCTTAGTCTCGGTGAAAAAGTAAATTGGAGACAAAGCTTAGCCTCATGCAAGTATGGAGACAGAACTTAGTCTCATGCAAAGGGAAGGCAGCGATTGGCCTTATGCAGATGGAAGGCAGAGAGTAGCCTTATGCAAGATGGAGGTAGAGCTTAACCTTATGCAGATAGGAAGGAAGAGAGTAGCCTTATGCAAATAGAAGGCAGAGATTAGCCTCATGCAGGGGAAGGAAGAGAGTAGCCCTATGCAAAATGGAGGTAGAGCTTAACCTCATGCAGGGGAAGGCAGAGAGTATCCTTATGCAGAGAAAGGCAGGGATTAGCCTTATGCAAAATGGAAGGCAGAGATTAGCCTTACGCAAGATGGAAGGCAGAGAGTAGCCTTATGCAGAAGAATAAATAGAATATGCTAGTAGGATTTCTTAGCTGGTAGTAGATTGTGGTATTGCGATTGTTGTGAAGCATATTTATTCTTTGTGATGACAGCAAACTTTAGCGTTGACAATTGTGTTTGAGAATTGTGACCTTGAACATATTTATTCTTTGTTCCTGCATCCAAAGAAAAATCGTGAGTTCGGTAGATGGGGAAAGTTGGTTTGCATCCCCGTTGGCTTTACTTGACTCGTCCCGCTTGGTCTGATGATCCTATTTATATCATCAGGGTAGCGTTTGCTAAACAGAGCTATTTTTTAAAGCAAGCATGCATGATTTTGTAAAGACATAGTATAAGTATATTTTAGGAAATTTAGATGAACCGACAACCGTGACACAGTCCAAGACCTGCAAACTCTCATGCTACGGAATTTTGAGGGTCCTCCTCAAAATTCTGCCCCAGTTAGATGAGTTGACGTCTCTGACTATTGCGCATGATGCGATCGGCTGAACTTGCTTCAGAATTTTGAGGGTCCTCCTCAAAATGCTGCCCCAGTTTCCAATTGCGGAGGGGATGAGATGAGATTTTTATTGAATTGTGACCGAACCCATAGGTCTACCTATGTATCCTCTCTTAAACAGGAATCAGGTCGAGCGTATTTCAATTACATCATTTGAGAAAAGCATAAAGAATTACACATAGTAGCGCTTGACTGCATCAGAATTGATTGGTTTTGGCCAGACTTCTCCGTCCATCTCTGCAAGGATAAGAGCTCCTCCTGTCAACACTCGGTGAACCATGTATGGACCTTTCCAGTTGGGAGAGAATTTTCCTTTGGCTTCATCTTGATGCGAAAATATCTTCTTTAACACCAGTTGCCCCAATGTGAAATGCCTTGGTTTGACTCTTTTGTTGAAGACTCTAGTCGTTCTGTTATGATAAAGTTGTCTGTGACATATTGCATTCATTCTTTTCCTGTCTATGAGGGCTAGCTGCTCGTAACGGCTTTTTATCCATTCGGCGTCGCTGAGCTCAGCTTCTTGAATGATTCTTAAGGAAGGAATAACAGCTTTCGTACCATTAACTAGTAAGTAAGGAGTTGCCCCAGTTGATGTGCGGACTGTGGTGCGGTATCCCAATAAAGCAAATGATAGTTTTTCGTGCCACTGTCTATGTTTTTCTATCATCTTTCTCAATATCTTCTTGATGTTCTTGTTGGCGGCTTCTACAAATCCATTCATTTGAGGTCTATAGGCTGTGGAATTCTTGTGCTTGATTTTGAAGGTCTCGCACATGGCTTTCATCAGATCACTGTTGAGGTTAGAGATGTTGTCGGAGATGATTGATTCTGGGACTCCAAACCGACAAATAATACGGTCGCGGACAAAGTCTGCCACGACTTTCTTAGTCACTGCTTTGTAAGATGTTGCTTCGACCCATTTGGTGAAATAATCAATAGCTACTAAGATGAATCTGTGTCCATTTGAGGCTATAAGATCGATCGGTCCAATGACGTCCATTCCCCAGGCGGCGAATGGCCAAGGTGAGCTTGTTGCATTGAGCTCATTTGGGGATACCTTTATCATATTTGCATATACCTGACATCGGTAGCATTTCCGGACATACTGGATGCAGTCCATTTCCATGGTCATCCAGAAATAATCAGCTCTGAGTTTCTTCTTTGCTAAGACAAAACCATTCATATGCAGGCCACAGGTCCCAGCATGCATCTCTTCAAGTAGTCTGGAGGCTTCCTTTGCATCGACACACCTCAATAATCCCAAATCGAGAGTTCTCCTGTATAGGGTTCCTCTGTTGTGAAAGAAACTATTGGACAATCTCCGAAGTGTGCGTTTCTGAGTATGATTTGCAAGCTCTGGGTACTCTCCCTTTGACAAATACTCCTTGATATCTTGGAACCATGGTTTTCCGTCCGCTTCTTCTTCAACATGTGCACAGTACGCCGGATGGCTATGGATCTTTACTGGAATAAAGTCAATGAAGTTCTTATTTGGATGTTGTATAATGGATGATAGAGTGTCCAGTGCATCGGCGAACTTGTTCTGAATTCTGGAGACGTGTCGAAATTTTGTCTTCGTGAACCTCTTTCTTAATTCCTGCACATAGTGCAGATACGGAAGTATCTTGGAATTCTTGGTAGCCTATTCTCCTTGTACTTGGTGTATAAGCAAATTTGAATCACCAATTACCAGCAACTCTTGAATATTCATGTCGATGGCCATGTTGAGCCCCAAAATATAGGCTTCATATTCTGCCATATTGTTGGTGCAGGGAAATCTGAGTTTGGCGGATACCGGATAATGTTGGCTAGTTTCCGACACCAAGACTGCTCTAATACTGACTCCTTCGAAATTGGCTGCTCCGTCGAAGAACATTCTCCAACCGTCATAGGATTCTGCAATGTTTTCTCCTATGAATAACACTTCTTCATCGGGAAAATACGTTTTCAGGGGTTCGTATTCTCCATCCACAGGGTTCTCTGCAAGATGATCTGCCAATGCATGTCCCTTGACCGCTTTCTGAGTCACATACACGATGTCGAATTCACTTAGCAAGATTTTCCACTTAGCCATCTTGCCAGTGGGCATGGGTTTCTGAAAGATATACTTCAAGGGATCCATCCTTGATATGAGATATGTTGTGTAGGCACAGAAGTAATGCCTCAGCTTCTGGGCTACCCAGGTTAGAGCGCAACAGGTACGTTCCAGTAGAGAATATCGTGCCTCGTATGGAGTGAACTTCTTACTCAGATAATAGATAGCTTGCTCCTTTCTTCCTGTCTCGTCATGCTACCCCAGAACGCAACCGAAAGCTCCATCTAATACTGCGAGGTATAGTAGCAAGGGTCTACCTGGATCTAGCGGGACCAAAACCGGTGGCGTTGACAAGTATTCCTTGATTCTGCCAAAATCTTTTTGACAATCCTCGGTCCATTTGGTTCCAGCGTCTTTCTTCATCATTTTGAAGATTGGTTCACATATGACTGTGGACTAGGATATAAACCGGCTGATGTAGTTAAGGCGTCCCAGGATACCCATCACATCTTTCTTGTTCTTTGGCGGAGGTAACTCCTGGATGGCTTTGACCTTTGATTGATCCGACTCTATTCCTCGGCGACTGACGATGAACCCAAACAATTTTCCAGCAGGAACCCCGAATGCACACTTCGCGGGGTTTAATTTCAAGTTGTACTTCCGCAACCTGTTGAAGAATTTCCTCAAATCTGCTATATGGTCGGTGGATTTCTTGGACTTGATGATGACATCGTCCACATATACCTCGATCTCTTTATGTATCATGTCATGGAAAATAGTGGTCATAGCTCTCATGTAAATGGACCCATCATTCTTTAGGCCGAATGGCATTATCTTATAACAGTAGACTCCCCACGGCGTGATGAAAGCCGTTTTCTCAACATCCCCCTCATCCATCCAAATCTGATGGTATCCAGCGAAACAATCCATGAACGACTAAAGTTCATGCTTTCCGCAATTTTCAATCAGGATGTGTATGTTTGGAAGAGGGAAATCATCCTTTGGACTAGCCCGGTTGAGATCCCAGTAGTCGACACAAACTCTAACCTTTTCATCCTTCATTGGTACTGGCACGATATTGTCTAACCATGTTGGGTATTCAACCACCCTGAGGACCTTGGCGTTGATTTGTTTAGTAACTTCCTCTTTGATTTTCAGACTCATATCAGGCTTGAACTTCCTGAGCTTTTACTTTACCGGCGGGCACATTGGATTGGTTGGCAATTTGTGAGACACAATGGATATACTTAGACCAGTCATGTCGTCGTACGACCAGGAAAATATGTCTTCATACTCTTTCAAGAATTGGGTGTATTCCTCTTTCTTTGATGGCGACAAATGGATGTTGATGCGAGTTTCTTTGACAGTTTCTGAATCTCCCAAGTTGACTATTTCAATTTCGTCCAGATTGAACTTAGGTTTGTTCTCGAAATCCTCAACTTCTCTAATAATTTCATCGGGTATGACATCCTCTTCTCCTAAATCACTGTCATTTTGTTGCGTTGTCTCATTGCATGTCACAGTCATTGGTTCATCAAGACAGGAAATAGTAATGTTGTATAGATAAAAGTAATGAGATAAAAACGATAATAAATAAATACTGATTCGTTGAAACGTAAAAGCGATTTTGATAATTTAAGAAAACGCTTTGGGACATTGGGGATTTTATTGGAAAACACAAATGCGAAAAGGAAATCATTAGAAAAATGAAATAATTAATGCTTGTTCAGCCTTGCTACCCCGGGACTCGTCGGGCCCTGGATGGTCTGATAGTCCAATTCTGGAGGAACGATCCCTTGCTCACAGCTTGGATGATAGAGCCTTCCTCCTTCTCCTCAACAATAACACAACAGTCCATATCATCATCTTCTAAAAACAGATTCTTCAAGGCTACTAATGTTTCTTCCTCTTCTGACCCCGACATGATGTCAGCTTGCTGGAAGGTCTGTTCCAAATGTGGTATAGGTTGTTCCAGTGGATAGTAGGGTCCGTGCCATGGTGACGGCCAGTATTTGTACTCTTGCCAAGTGTATTTGTATCCTATCCCAAAAGTGGTTCCATGGTACTTCAACTGTATTGGTTTGGAAATCCCCTGAAGATTCTTGCCGAGTCCTTTGCCAGACTCGTACCCGCTCCAGTTTAATATGCTTTCGATCTTACTATCCCGCCACGTGTCCTTGTCTATTGTGTTGACCCATTCGATGTGGTGGTAGGTTTCTTCACCCAGCCTTCTTCTACCTTCAACCACAGGAATGGTTTGGTGACTATAGATAGGGTTGCTTCCATCTCCGTGGATGATTACTTCCTAGTGGTTCCATTCAAATTTCACCGCCTGATGCAATGTTGATGCCACAACCCTGGCGGCATGTATCCATGGTCGCCCCAATAACAGATTATATGATGCGGATACATCTATCACCTGAAATTCAACCTCGAACCATGTAGGTCCCATCTGCAGGCAAAGACTGATTTCTCTAATGGTGGCCCTCTGAGAGCCGTCGAAAGACTTCACATTCATGGACCCTTATCTTATCTTGACAATCTTTTGCCCAATATTTTGAGTGTTGTCAATGGGCAAATGTTGAGGCTGGATCCTCCGTCGATTCGAACCTTGGTAATGAAATAATCTTCACATTGCACAGTGATGTGCAGTGCCTTATTGTGACTTAGACCTTTAGGTGGCAGCTCGTCCACGTGGAAAGTGATCTTATGACTTTCCAACACCTGTCCTACCATGTTGGCCATTTCTCCACTGGTGATGTTATTTGGCACATATGCTTCATTCAGCACTTTCATCAAAGCATTTCTATGTGTTTCTGAGTTTTGTAGCAATGACATGATGGATATTTTGGCGGGAGTTTTGTTTAGCTGATCTATGACTGAATATTCTTTGGCTTGTACCTTCCTCCAGAGATCATCTGGACATGTTTCAATAATGGGAGGACTGTTGGAAGCATGTTTGCTAGACTCTTCCAAGTGTTCACGTGTATAGACCCTGCTGGTCCTGGTCATCCCCTGTGCAGCACCAGCTTCTTCTATCTTGACCTTACCTTTCCTTCTTGCTTCAGCCACGTAATCCCAAGGTACAGCATTAGTGTTGAAAAGTGGCAGGGTTGAAACTGTCACTGTAATTGGTGCGGCTACCTTTACTTCAAATGGGACAGATGCCGTGGCAGGTGGCATTACTTCAACCTCAAACGGCACAAGTGCATCTGCAGGTGGTACCTTTTCAAACTTGAATGGGACTGACGCAGCTACCTCAACATCTCCTGATGGCTAAATCTGGACTATGATGGGATTAAGGGTGACCACTGGCTTCTTTGGGTCATCACCTTTTTTGATTAATCTGATCGACCCCTCTGGGTCCCATTCTTCCTCTATCTCTATCATGTTGATGCCTCCACCCATATGGTCCGGGAGTGGATTTTTGCGGACATTGGGAGTAGCTTCCTTTTCTTAGATGACCTTATTATCAATCAGATACTGGATATTATCTTTCAGTGAGCGGCATTCATCAATTGTGTGCCCCTTCATGCCGGAATGGTATGCACAAGTTTTATTTGGATTGACCTACTGGGATGGATTTTCAGGAGTTACAGCAGGGATGGGAGTAACATAACCAGCAACTTTAATCTTTCATACAGTTGGTAAATAGGTTCGGCAATGGCAGTATATTATTTGAGTGGCCTACGGTCAAAATTGGGTCGAGGTCTCGGAAAGTTTTGGCGAGCAGGTGATTGGTACTGAGAAGGTTGGGAGTTGTATGTATGATAAACGGTGGCTGGTTGGGAGTATTTGGGAGAAGTAGGATTATAGGTAGGTGGTGGAGATGGTTGATATGTGGGTTGAGGTGTTGGCTGATATGTGGGTGGGAGTGCTTGGTATGTTAGTGGGGAAGTTCGGTATACCAATGGGGATTTGGGTCCCTGTGCAACCATTACCGTTCCTGTATCTTTCTTCTTGGATATACCACCAGACTACTAGGCTTTGTTGGTGGCTTGTAGTGCTTCGATATTAGTAACCATTCTGCTCTTAATCCCTTCTTCAATTCTCTCACCTAGCTTGCTGATGTCAGAGAATTTGTGGTTTTCAATCACCATCAGCCTCTTATAATATTGCGGGTCCTATGCCCGGACGAAGAATTTGTTCATTTTTTCTTCGTCTAGGGCAGGCCTGACCTTAGCTGCTTCAGACCTCCAGCGAGTGGCATACTCGCAAAAAGCTTCAGTGGGCTTCTTCTTAAGGTTTTGGATGTAAACACGTCTGGTGAATTCTCCGTATTAAACCTGAACCAGTCCATGAAGTCTGATACCATACTTACCCAATCGGACCACTTCTTAAGATTTTGGCTGATGTACCAAGACAGAGCATCTCCGGTGAGGCTCCTCATGAACAATTTCATGCGAATCTTCTCGTCTCTTCCTACTCCAACCAATTTATCACAATAGGTCCTCAGATGGACCCTGGGGTCACCTGTGTTGTCGAACATCTCGAACTTAGGAGGTTTGTAACCCTCTGGTAGTTCAACATCAGGCTGTATGCAGAGATCTTCATAGTTCAATCCTTCAACTTCCTTACTTCCTTCAACACCCTGAACTCGACTGGTCAGTTTCTTGAGTTCCTCGGCCAAATGCTTGATAAGCATATCCTTCTCACAGGATTCAGGTATGTAAGCAATGTGTTGGGTGGAGTGAGGTAGAGTCTCCACGTATATGGGGTTGTTCTAATGGCTTGGTGCCTGAGCATAGAGGTGGTCATTTGTGGAGTTTTGTGGTTCAGGGATGATCAGGGGGTATTTCTCGGAGTGTGGCAAGTGTGGTGCTGGTGCTGTGGTGGAATAGTTTGATTTTTTGGTGGAGTTGTATGATGGTGAGTTGTGGGAGGGTTCTGTTTGTTTGGGGTGTTCTGAGGAGGTATGGGATTTTGAGCATTTGGATGATTGACATATGGAACACTAAGTGAGAAGGATAGATTTGCCAAATTCCGTACATGCTCAAGCTCCCCTTGGAGCTTCAACAACCTTTGCTCGAGTTGTGACATAGCATCATTCTGAACCTGAGTACCTTGATTGTCAGGAGCTTTTGTTCGTTCAACCAGCATTGTGTTTTCCTTTCTTATGTTACTCAAATCTTTCATTTTGCCTTTGCCCTTGCCTTTATGTTGACTAGGAGGAGGAGAAGGTGGAGGGCCCCTGGATCTTGTGTGGTATGATGATGATCCCAGAATGCACGAACCAACCTTTGGGGAAGGGGAATAATCAAAGAAAATAAAATAAAGCAAAAACAAAAAGGTAGACAAGTCAGTGAGGATCATGAGAAAAAATATTGCAATATTTAAACACATACTGCAGGAATATAAAAGCATGTCCTAATTTGGGAGCCTCGTTGTGCCCGAGGTAGGCCTAGCGACAAGTTGATTTGGAGAACTTAGATGCCCAAAATGCCTCATTTCATTAATGTAAAACAGACGAATCTAAAACGACAATAAATAATAATACAGGAAATAAAGTCACTAATGGCACTTGGCCTTATTACATTAATAAAAGCAATGAAAAAGGAAACCTAGACTACTTGGTCCCAGAAGGACCTTCCCCAGATTCGTCATCCTTGATCCCATCGAACAAATTACCTAGCTCGCGCAGTCCCAGTAGCAGGTATGCTCTGGCTAGGTGTCCTCCTTTATTTCCCTCGGCTTTCTGACAATCTTCGACCCTTTTGATGATCTTACCTTCCAGCTCTACTATGCCTCGCTCCAAGTACTCCAGCTTCTTGTTGGAACGGATAGCCATGTCCCTCCATTCTTCGATCAACCTTGTGTTTGCTTCATGTATCTCCCGGTGCTCATTTTCGGAATCATGGACCCTTTTGCGCAGCCGGTTGTACTTGAACTGAGTCTCAGCATCTTCGTCTATGATCCTATTACCTCGGCTAATTCCTGGCCTCACCGTCCCATGTAGGTCGTCTTCCAACCATGACGGATAAAGAGGTGCACACCCAGAACGGTATATGTCCGGTTCAATAGTATCCTTTTCCAAAACTATTTTACAGTGCCACATGTGTTGGTCCTGACACTTGTAGGGAATATCATCATCCTGGAAGTCAGGTTGGAAATGGCTCATCTTGTCAACCCTCGGCACAACCTGCTTTCTGCCTGCTTGTCTCGTGACTCGGAGAGGAACGTAAGGATATATACCTCTCAATCCGATCAGCACCAGGTGTGGTGCATCCCTGGACCTGATGATGAATTCGTCCTTTGGGAACCACTCAAACATCCATTGTACCTGCTCCTCAGTAAGGTTATCAAAGAACTCGACCCACTCCTTTGCAGTCTCTAGCTGAGCAAATCTGTCTGGAATATATGTCATCCGCTTGGGGTGATGGAAAGCAATGTGATTGTTCCAGGCCCTTCGCGGAAATTCTTGGTGGTATTGGCCCTTTTGTAAATGTTCTAAGAGCCACAGTTGTAGTAACAGATTGCAACATTCGAAATGCTTAGCTCCTCTCTGACAATGTTCCAAGGCTTGGTAAATGTTAGATATGATCATGGGGACAATGATGAAGGCTTGTCCGTCGATCCATTCCATCAAGGCTTTGGTTACCATGGCTAACCTAGTGTGGATACTTCCCTTCTTTGTTGGAAACACATTCAATCGTAGGAAACAAACAATGAATATGAATACCCTGCGGTGGATATGAACCAGAGATGTGATGGCAAACTCGCCGTGATAGGTACGGTATGATTTGCTGTGACCGTACCTTTCATACAAGTACTCGAAGGGTACGTATGACTGTTTCAAACACTCTAATTCAGCGTTCTTCTTTATACACATCATTTTCAGAAAACCTTTGCCTGTGCGGTTCTCAGGTACCAACAACCCATGGGTTTCCCAGACTAACCCAACTAGTCCTCCTATCTCTTCTAGAAGCGGTGTAATCTCGATATTCCCAAAGCGGAATACTGCTCTTTCGCTATCCCAAAATAAAGTGGTGGCTTCAATTAACATGTTATTGGGTTGGATGTCTAGGAGAGGTGGTAAATTTCCCAGGTGCTTCTGGACATGTTTCTTGTCACTGGAGTGAAGATCCTCCCACCAATTCAGGAGCATAGGAGGGATATTGCTAACCATACCGAATCTGGGGACCTCGTGCCTCATATTTCTGCAAGACAAAAATGGTTAGGCCCTTACTCCCGCCAGACTCGACTATTTATACACTTATGATTAGCATACAGGCATTTATTTCTCCAAATAAATGCACAGAACGTGATTGCGTCCGTTGGGATTATGAAAAACCTAGTGGACTTTTGTATAAGACTGTCTTAAAGGGTTATTGTGCGGACGACACATTAATCTGGCTAGGTTTGACCATGATGCATGCACAGTACAACAGAGTGTCCTATGGGGTTTTAGAGTGGTCCAAGGGGAAGGCACAGAACCATCGACTGCACCGCTGATCGACTAGTTTTACCGCAAATAAGCCTTTCCGAATTTAAGGGTGATGTAAAATAGGGAGAGTGAAACCACTCATCAAGCGTTGCTATAGGATTTGTATAGGCACGAGTGAAATATGATGTTGAGCATGATTATGCAATAATAAATAGGAAGTAAAAGCATGTTGTCATGTATTTGCACGTTATGAACGCGATAAATACAACAATTATAATTTAAAGCGGTTACAAAGGGAAACAAAGAAACAAGTCAGTTTCGTTCTTGGAAAGTAAATATTTGGAAGAAATAGACAATTAAATTGCACATAAGGGGAAAGGAAAGGGTGCAGATATTAGCAAAGTAAAGACAAATTCACAAAGTAGTTTGAAATGGTAAAAGCCTAGAATCCCCAGCAGAGTCGCCATGATGTCGCGCACCCCCTTTTTTTCCTCTCCTTTCGGATAAGTCAGGGTTTTCGACATTATTGGGACAAGTCGCTTCCTCTTGGGAAAGGATATATAAGGATTTGAAGAGTCTCCACCTAACGAGTTAAGGTGCGTTAGGGCACCTACTAAGGGTCATTGATTGGATAACCAGAGATTGGGTAAGGGCTTGAAATTACTTCGAGGGGAAGGTGTTAGGCACCCCTCAAAGTCCACAACGGTGGTTCCGGCCAAACAAACTTTGTGAATTCAAACAAGTAGCAAAGAAGAGTGTACATGTTAACAACTAAAGGTTGAAAGGACTCGCAGTCTAAGCACACACATGTGATAAAGTTTAAAAGATTTAAAGTCTAAGTACATGTATAAGGTTTTAAAAGGATTTACAGCCTAAGGATACATATATATAAGGAATAGGGGAGTCCTAAGTTGTTTATCCTATAGGATCACATCAGTGCAATGTTCGGTAATCACTCCTCAGAAGAGAGCTACACGTGGCATTAGCGCACCGGTCATCATATCTATATCTACCCTTTACCCCACCCTTAGAGGTTATTAAGCGAGTTTTATTTAGCGACCTCTATGTGTGTTGTTACCCGTCCCTTCTTAATGGTCCTGGAGGAAGTTAGGACCTCAAATATAGGGAGTTCTAGACATAACCCCTAAGGTTTTTAAAAGAGAAAATTCTAGGCGACAGACAAGAACACATAGGACTTTGACAGATAAATACAGAAAAGAAACAGTTAAGAGGCTCAAGTTTACCTCCGCAGATAATGCACATAAGCAGCACGTCTCAAACACAAACAAGAGCATTTTTATTAGAGAAGAGACCTAAACAGGACATGTAAGGCATGTTGTCTAAATGAGAATCAGAACACAGAAGATATGCAACTTTGTTTTTTTATAAACTTGCAATAAGGTCCTAATTAGTTTGACTACTGATTTTAAACCTGTAAGTTGTTAAGCAGTAAACACAAAAGGGAACAGTTCTCCAGTTTTAATAATATTAGTTACCTAAGGCTTGCCTAGGCGTGGGATCATGCTCAATAATTACCAGAATTATTAAAACATTTTGTAAGTTGTTTTTGCTTAAGAGCATGTTGTTCTAGGTGTTGTAAGTCTGAGAATAAAAGGATTATTACCAGTTTTATTTAAATAGGATAATCAAATGTGAGGCTGTTTTTACCTTCTTCTTTTTTATAAATCAGTAGTTCAAACTAGGCGTTTAAAGAGACCCTAGATCATGGTACCTAATACACACATGTAAATGCAGAATGATTTTAGGACATGCAGAATTCCTAAAGCATGATTTCTAAATGCACAGAGATTTACAGAGTTGTTAAGAAAGATTCATGTAGCGACAATTTACATTGGTTATCCTAAGAACAGGATTCCTAAGTGATAGTCATAAATATGCACCAGTATCAATTGAGATGATGAAGCAGTAAACCTAGGAACATGATATCTAGTGCAAGTGACAGAATTTACAAAGGCATGATTTCTAAATGCACAGAACGTGAGTTATGAATGCATATGGGTAACAACTTTATGTTGGGGCTGTTTATTAACCTAGGAGCAGTATTTCTAAGTGATTATCGTAAACATGTATAAGTGTCAAATGAGATGCTGAAGCAGTAAACCTAAGAACATGATATCTACCCATTGACATTTTATAATATATAGCTACCCTCCCCGTTTCACTAGCCATCCCCAATATTTGTTTACAATAATTATTACAAACCAATATTGAATGAATTACATAATTAGATCAAGGAAAAGAAGAAGTTACACTATAGGGAGCCTGAAAACAGGCCCAGATATACCAAAACCTCAAATGCCCAAGTGTTTCGTAGCCTTTTCATGTCCGGGTGTGTCAGAGTTCCCTAAGGACCTCAAGGGATCCCGGGCAGTGCTCACACCCAGATTTTACAACCATAACTGAGTAAGTACAGTGTGGAAGAGCCAGCTCCAATGCATCAGAGTTAAGAGGGATCTCATAGAGATCCCTAAGCAGTCACACATTGGAGGGACATAACTTAAGGACCTAAGAGTAGAGTAAGAGTGCTTGACATAGTTTTGAAAAGGTTTTAATAGGAAAACAGTGTTGAAAGAGACTCAGTTGAAATAGTTTTGTAAATAAGAGAGTTGTTTAGTAAAACAGCTTTTTGACAAGAATTGGGGTAATAAAACAAACAGCTGGTCAATCATAGAGCCAAAAGCAGGTTCAACAACACTCAAAGAACAGTCATTCACACAGGGGTGATGGGAATTGGGGACACATAGAACATATGTAGTGAATACACAGTATACAGTGGCATAGAAGTTCATGTAGGGGTCAGGGATATGCTGATGGTATCAGTACATCATGAATTTCAAAATCAACACAGAACCAGACAACTTAGGGTACAAATTGCTTTGCAAACAAAGGTTCATGCTAGAAACCAGATAAACATGAAATAGAGCAGAGTCACATTGAGACATATTACGGGTGGGTGGGAGGGTAACATATTCATGTTTATCCTAAGGGGAGTAGGACATAACATAACATGCTAGATGAATAATAATGTAAACATGTCAATTACATGTTGAACAACAAAATCATAGATAGAAACAAACTAGAAACATGATAAACTGAAGTAGTAAAAGAAACATATTGGTTTTGGGACTTGAATTGAAATCAGAACATACCAGTATAGAGATAGTAAACACAAAGTGAAGAATATGAGAGCACAATAATTAGCCTTGGCTTGCAGCCGACTAATTCAGAGCAGTAGCAAGTAACAAAGAAAGAGAGCAGAAAGTTTTGAGTGTGAGGGAGAGCTTTTGAACTAATGTGTTCGTGTGTTTGTGTTAATGAGAGAGCATATATATAGTAGTCTGAAACTAGGTAGAATAAGGTAAAAAATCACAAATGTACAGTAATTAATGGGACTCAGAACCAATCAGAGTGAAATCAACACAAGTACTCCCATAATTAAGGGAGTTATTCAAACGGTAAGTAACAAATAAGGAAAGAGACCATATATAGCTTAAGGAAATAATTCAAACAGTGAAAGTATAGAGCAGGTAATTAGACTAGGTTCGTCAAATTCTAATTAGGGAAATAGGAATCAATTAACGGTATAGTCATGTAACAAGGAAAGGAATAAACTAAAGGTCGGAAATTAGTAAAGAATATTACCGTAGGAAATCAGTAAAGGGTATCAATCACAGGGAATCAGGGATTCAAACAGAAATTAGTACTAATTACTACAAACTTCTATGAATGAATGGAAAAGACACAGTATAAGCAAAAGAGATGAATCAGAAACCCTAATAAGGTAGAAATCACAGAGAATTAGGGATTCAGCTAGAAAATAGTATTGGGTAGAATAAATTATCACAAGTTTCTGTCAATAACCAAAATAAACACAATATAGGCGGAAGAAGCAAGAATCAAAAACCCTAATAAGCATAATAGGGTAAAATCACAGAAACTCAGAACGTATTCATGAGAAACAAGCATACACACAAATCAGATAAGCAAAGATAAACTCAGAACCCAAAGCTAAGCCAAGACATTAGGGTTTTAACATAATGAATCAAATAAAAGGGGAAAAACTTAAATAAACCGTTTAAACATAGTAAAAACCATAGAATAACACTAAAAACAGAGGAAAGGTCATTTTGAAAAGGGGTTAAGAAACCCTAGTTATTAAGATGAAGAGGCGTTTTTTGAAAAATCGGAAAGATTCTCATGGAAACAGCAAAATAACTCAGAATACTCTTAGATCCGTTACAGATCTAAAGAGTCAAGAGATAGAATTAGGGTTTTGAGAGAGGTAACCCAGAGATAGAGAAAATCAGGCTTAGAAACCTTAGGTTTAGCCGGAAATAGAAAGATCTTACTCGGACGGGCCATGGTGGCCTGAGAACGGCATGAAAAGGCCATGGGTGTGAGTTGAACAGCCTCTGGTCCCTTGAGGACCTTAGGGTAGCAAAAATCCGGCATGGGGGAAGCCGTAGAGGCTAGGGGTGGTGGTGGAACCACCATTGTTACCGGCGAGCCAACGACCGGCGAGTAGGAGCCATGGTTAGGCAGAGAGCTTTAGAGAGAATGAGAGAATGAGACGGCGGAGGGAAAATGAGAGAATGAGGGTCTGGGGGGCTAGACTATTAGGTTAATATAGAAAAGGGTAAATCTGGGTCGTTGATCAAAATTGATCAACGACCAAGATTAAATCAGGCATGGACCGGTTAATTTTGGTGGATTGGGCCTGGGTATTGGGATAATTTATTTAGGTTTGGGTCTGGTTTAATTAGGCCACAATTGAAATGAAATTAGGCTATTTGTTAAATACCCAATTTGAATTAATAAAAAATAATTTACAAAATAGCTAATAATTATTAAAAAAAATGAGTTTCATGCATAGAAAATAGTTTAAAATGATTATTTATTATTTAAAAAATACAAATGACTAATTTCTGGTAAGAAATAGTACACAATTATATGCTTGGGCTACAATTGCAAAGTCATTGCAATTACAGCCAAAAGATGCCAATTTGGCTAATTATGAAATAATTTGGTCTTAATAGGACCATAAACAATAAATTAAATCAAGAAATGCGTTTGAAATCACGTGTGATGCAATTTTGTAATTATTTATTGGAAATAAAATGCTGGATAAATTAATAAAAATATAGGAAAATTATGGGAAAATACCAATTGCTATCAATGCATGATTTTGAAGGTATATATGCAATTTAAAATATTTTTGGGAAAAACTGGGTATCAACAGGCTCTGATACCAACTTGTCACGACCCAAAACTCAACATGCGTGATGGCGCCTATCACAGTACTAGGAAAGCCGACAACCACAAATAACAACTCATTTATAAATTCAAAACAACATGCAATAGGTCTAATAGTAACACTAAGAAAACACCGTGACTCAATACAAAATTCCCCAAAATCCGAGTGGCACTGTGTACATGAGCATCTAAATGACAATACAGTCTAATTGCTAAAACAACCGTCTAGAAAGATAGAACAATACTAATAAAATGAAAAGAATGAGAGTCGAGGTCTGCGGACGCCAAGGCAGCTACCTCAATAGTCTCCAAATAGATTAAGCTCCAAAGCTAGCAACTATTGTGCCTAGAGGTATCTGGATCTGCACACGAATTGCAGAGTGTAGTGTGAGTATAACCGACCCAGTGTACCCAATAAGTGACAAGACTAACCTTGGGCTAAATGTAGTGACAAGCTCAGATTGGTACAACCAAAATGCAGATTTTAACAGTACAGAAATGTAGACATGCTTTCAAGTTTATCAGTTCAAGTTCAACACAAATAAAATATACCAAGTGTGACTGATATGATGAATGTTACGTCTCAATGTACAACCCAAATGCAGATTTTAACAGTACAGAAATGTAGACATGCTTTCAAGTTTATCAGTTCAAGTTCAACACAAATAAAATATACCAAGTGTGACTGATATGATGAATGTTACGTCTCAATGTACAACCCAAATGCAGATTTTAACAGTACAGAAATGTAGACATGCTTTCAAGTTTATCAGTTCAAGTTCAACACAGATAAAATATACCAAGTGTGACTGATACGAGGAATGTTACGTCTCAATATCTACATGTCAATCATGCATGCCAACTGTAAAATAACACAGTGATACAGTCATATACATACTCTCGAAGTATTCAATCTCACTCAGCACGCTCAATCACTCTATACTCCCAGTCACTCAATACTCCCAGTCACTCAATACTCCCAGTCACTCAGCACTCTCAATCACTCAGCACTCGGCACTCACACTCAGTAGGTACCTGCACTCACTGCTAGTATATCAGACTCCGGAGGGGCGCATCCTGCCCAAGCGCTAATATAAGATAAATCATGGCATGAATCAATAAAGTTGTTGTGGCATGCAGCCCGATCCCATAAATATCACTCATAATCAGGACCTCGGACTCACTCAGTCATCAATCTTCAGTCTCTCGGGCTCACAGATCTCATGACAATCAACCCAAATAATGATAACATGATGTAACAATAAATGGCAACGAAGACTAATATATGATAAGTAAACGATAGATGTGACTAAGTACATAATTTCAATTAAGCAAATAATTCAACAACAAACGACCTTTGTGGGTCCCAATAGTACCAGCATATAGCCTAAACATGATTTCTAGCATGAATCACAGCTCCATTTCTCTAATACATGGAGAATGCATGAATTGCAACAAGATTAGCTGACTACACGCTCCACAGAATTAACCGAGTCAATACTACGACGGTGCACGCCCACACACATGTGTTTTACCTCAACACCAACCACATAACACGTATTTAGGGCTTCATACCCTCAGTACCAAGTTTACAAGTGTTACTTACCTCAAACCGCATAAATCTTACTCCAACAAACCCTTGCCTCACGAATCAGTTTCCCAACGACTCGAATCTATCCACAAATAACTTAATACAATCAACACAAGCTATAGGAATCAATTCCATATGATAAAGCTAGGTTCCTTAAAAAAAAAGGGTTAAAAAGTCAACCCAAAGTCAACCTCGGGCCCACGTCTTGGAATACAAAAAAAAATCCTAACACCTATTCAACAACGAGTCCAACCATACCAAAATTACTCAATTCCGACATCAAATCATCACTTAAATCCCCAAATCTTACTCTCCAATAGCTAGTCCAAATTTTCAAAAATTCCACCTTAAACACACATAATCTAAGTGAGAAATTCAATAGGCTTTCAATATTAATGAATGAAAACGACCAAAAGTTGCTTTCCTCTTGAAATCTAGTGGAACCCTCTCACAAATCACCTCCAACTGAGCTTGCAAAGATAAAAAATGAGAAAATAACTCAAACCCTCGCCTTTATGAATCTGCCAGGCATCTCGCACCTGCGGTTCACTTAACCGCTTCCGCGACTTCGCAGGTGTGGCCAAAACACTGCTTCTGCGGATTTCCATGAATCCCCATGCCTTCGTTTCTGCGGCCGAGCTTCGCTTCTGCGGAAACACCTGCCCCTCACCACTTCGCACATGCGCTCCACTTCCCGCATCTGTGATCTTGCAGATGCAGCCAAACCTTGCACCTCTGCATCCCTTCAGCCCAACAAAAATCCGCACCTGTGATGCCAACCTCACTTCTGTGATCTCGCACCTGCGATCAAATCCTTCGTAGGTATGATCGCACTAGACCCGAAGCACTTCAGGAACTCCTTAAAGTCTAATTTCCATTCGTTAACCATCCGAAATCCACCTGAGGCCCCCGGGAACTCAACCAAATATACCAAACAAGTCCTAAAACATTACACGAGCTCGCTTGAAGCATCAAATCACATCAAACCACACTAAAACCACGAATCGCAGATCGATTCAAGCCTAATGAACTTATGAATTTCTAACTTCCAAAACTAATGCTGAAACATACCAAACAACTCCAATTAACCTCAAATTTTGCTCACAAGTCATAAGTGACACAACAGACCTATCCAAACTTCTGGAACCAAAATCTGAGCCCGGTAACAACAAAGTCAACTCTCGGTCAAACCTCTCAATTCTCCAAACTTTAACCTTTTCAACTTTCGCCAATTCAAGCCAAAATCACCTACGGGCCTCCAAATCAATATCCGGACACACTCCTATGCCCAAAAGCACTACACGGAGATATCAGGACCATCAAAACTCCATTCCGGAGTAATTTAAACATAAATCAATATTCTGTCAACTCTTTCAACTTAGGCTTCCAACCTTGAGGCTAAGTGTCCCAACTCATTCCAAAACATCCACGGAACCAAACCAACCAACCCGAAATGTCACATAACAACAAACAAATACAGAATAAGCAATAAATGGGGAAATGGGACTATAATACTCAAAACAACCGGTCGGGTCGTTACTCACACCTTATATCCACATTTCACAATTTACAATCATAATCTTACTTATATCGCCGCTTAAGACTTGTATTTATATTTTTTTAAACATTTTCCCCGAAATGGCTACACGCGCTTTAGCCCTCTTATCTCACCTCGTGGCTTCAAGTAATTCCCTTACTAGAAACACGCGTGTAAATTTGACCTTATCTCGTGCCATCCACATAAACCCCTATACTTATATCGTCGCATGCACATATATATCACAACACAATAATCAACTCGCACCACACGTGCCCATATGCCATAATATTGCCAAAATCAACAATACCAATGTTACCACAACACATAACCCACGACTCAATAACAATGTGTAGAAGAATTTCAATAACAACAAAGTGAACGAGAAATAACTCATCAAGGAGAGCTATCCCAATCCACAACTTCAACCACAATGTGGTAATAACTTTCACAACTACAACTTCAATAATTCAACAATGAAGGTATTTTCGCAAAATGGTAACTTCCGATTTAAGTGCAAAATAATAACTTAACAATGAAAGAGATAGCATGAAATACCAACTACGACTAAATGCATGAGAATAACTCAACAACGAAAAGAATGGCATGTAATGACAACTACTAATAATGCATGTAAGAACAACCTCGACAATGGAAACTAGAACATGTAATGACGATTTCAATTAAAGCATGTAAAAATAAACTTGATAACATAAGGTAGAAAAAATGATAACAACTTCAATTAAATACATATTATTAGCCTAAGAGGCTAAACCAGTCAAATTCGCACATTAAATATATGTGATTAATAACTTCAAGAGCTCGTGTACACACTCGTCACCTCATGTACACGTCTTTCACATGATTCAAATAGTACAATCAAATCCAATCCTAAGAGATTCCCCCACACAAAGTTAGACAAGATACTTACCTCAAACAAGCTGAATCAATCCACTAATAAGCCCTTCCCGTGCAAATCCAACCCCGAACGGTTCGAATCTAGCCAAAATAACTTAATGTCACAAAGAAAAGTAGTAGAAAGTAATTCTGGATAACAAAGATTCAATATTTAACTAAAATAAAAAAGCCAACCTCGGACCCCGTATCTCAAAACCCGTACCTCAAAACCCGGTCAAACTCACAAATTCTGAACACCCATTCAATTACGAGTCAAACCATACCAAAATCATCCAATTCCGACTTCGAATCGACCTTCAAATCCTCATTTTGTAATTTAGGAAAGTTTTTACTAAAATTGCCAATTTTCTCCAATTCGAATCACCAATTAAATGATAAAAACAAAGATGAAATTATGAATAATGGACAAATCCGAGTAAAAAACACTTACTCCGATCCAAATCATAAAAATCTTCTCCAAAATCGTCCAAAACCAAGCTCTATAACTCAAAATATGGTAAAATGAACCAAAACCCTCGAAATAGAGTACTATATAATATGCCCAGATGTTATACATCACGATCCCGGGACCTACGTCGCGATCACGAAGAACAAACCATCGTTGCCCCAGAATTGGCCTACGCGGATGCGAGCATCCTTTCGCGAACGTGATGCATGAGCACCCTGCCACNGGGGAGGGGGGCGCCCCTCCCCCCCCGGCCGCCGGGGCCCCCTCCGGGCCGGAAAAGTCTCATCCTTTTAACCCCCCCCCCCCCCCCGAACCGAACTTCCTTTTACGCGAACATTTTCACACTAGCGCAATCGCGTAGACCCCTGCACCCAAACCTTCGAGAATGCGACCTCACTTTATGAGCACTATTAACAACCCGTTTGGCATCAAGAACACCTTATGTGGTTGCTACCCCTTCACCGTGATCGCAAAGAAGGAAAACAGAACTGAGAACTAACAGTTCCATAACATGGAGAAATGGCCCGAAACCCATCTGAAACACACCCGAGGCCCCTAGGACCCCGTCCAATTATACCAACCAATCCCAAAACATAAAATGAACCTACTCGAGGCCTCAAATCACACCAAAAAATATCAAAAATACTAATCACACCTCAATTCAAGTCTAATGAACTAATGAACGTTTCCAAATTCAAAACTTGCATCGAACAAGCCTAAACAACTCTGAATGACCTCAAATTTGACATGCAAGTCCCAAATGATACAACGGGACTATACCAATTCCGGAATCACAATGTGAGCTCGATGCCAATAAAGTCAACTCTCAGTCAAACCTCTCGACCTTCCAAACCTTCAATATTTTAACTTTCGCCAAAAAACGCCAAACCAACCTCGGACCTCCGTATCAACATCCGGACAAACACCTAAGTCCAAAATCATCATATGAATCTATTAGAGCCATCAAAACACAATTTTAGATTCGTCTACACAAAAGTCAAACGTTGGTTAACTTTTACAACTAGGGCCTTCAACCAATAAACTAATTGTCCCAAATCAATCCAAAACTTACCCAAAACCAACCAATCCCCAAAGTCACATAATCACAAATAAACATAGAAGAGGCAGTAAATAGGGGCACGAGGCTACAATATACAAAATGACTGATCAGGTCATTACAATATTATTGTTGGGCCGTTGGCTATATCTTGTTATGACTTTGGTATTAATGTTGTGGTGATATTGTGGTGCATGCGTACGTGTGGTGGCGAGATGTACATGAAACAACATAAGGGTGGTATTATTGATGAGCGTGCGGCGAGATAAGGGGGCTTATGCGTGTGTTGTAAGTAAAGGGAAATATTTTATTGTGATTCAAACTTGGCGAGATAAGGGTGCTTATGCGTGTGTAGCTATATAAGGGGAAATATTTCATTTGAATCTCACACAGCGTCATAAGGGTAATTTGCGATTATGTTATGTGCCTTTCAGGGTGATTCTTGTTGTTATTCTTGTGTTGGAACGGGTCGGCGGTTTGACATGTCATTGTTTTTCTTAAATGATTTCACTTTGTATTTTACACATTTTGGTCAATTTGTTGTGTTATCACATGTCTATTCTTTGTTGCTATTTATTTGGTTATACTTTCCATTGTTTAGTTTATTATGTTATTCTACACAGGGTATCTGTCTAGGTGTCTTGACTTGAACCTCGCCACTACTCCACCGAGGTTAGTCTTGATATTTAATGGGTACCGATGTGGTTTACTCATATTACGCTTATGCATTTGTGCATATTTAGGTACCTCAGAGAGTGCTGGTCATTAGTGAGTTGATCCCCAGTTGCTGGAGACTTTAAGGTATACCTGTTGTTCGGCTCGCAGGTCTCGGCGTCACCCTATTTAGTTTCTTTATTATTGTTTATGTATTCCAAACAGTGATGTACATTTTGAGACTTATCATGCACTTCTTATAGAGCTTATGACTCAGTATTAATCGGCTTTTGGGATTTATGACTATCGTTTTCCGCTTTTGGTCATATTGTGACACTCCTCAACTTTCATTACTATTTAAGTTGGTATTTTCTGTTGATATCGTTAGGTAATAGGCTCATGTAGTCATAGGAAATAAGTGTCATCACGCTTCTTAAGGTGGAATTTTTGGTCGTGACACCATTGTACATGTTATTGTAATCCATTTGTTAAATATGACAGTATTTGACTCGATCGAAATTTAAGAAAGAAAGAATATAAAGCTTATGGTCTAAAATAATATTCTCTCTCTCTCTATCTCTCTATGTGTGTGTAGGGGGGAGGGAGGGTGTGCACAATCATATGCGTGTGCGTGTGTATTACTTCATTAACGGTAAAGTAGTTTGTTGTTGTGGGTGGAGCAAATGACACAAATGGTCCCTTTTTAGGTAGGTTTAAGTAGTCTCTTAAAATATTCTTGTACAATTATAGTCTTGTAAGTTTGCTAAAAGTACTTTTAGTCTTCGTCCAATATTTAATAAGCACGATTGTTAGATTTAACTTGTTAAAAAAACATTCAACTATGACACATAAAAATAGATACAAAATATAGTAAAAAAGATCAAAGATGAACATTCAAATATCATTTCTCATTAATTTCTTTTCTTATTAAAATTAACAACTAAGAGTTTGTTAAATATTTGAAGGAAATAAAAAGTGCAATGTTCACAACCTTTAAGGACTGAAAAAATGCTAATACGTTATTTAAAGGACTATTTTGAATCTACCTCAAACATATGGGACCATTTTTGTCATTTTCCCTTGTGCGGTTTTTTTAATTTTTTTTTGGGGGTGGGGTGTGTGTGTGTGGGGGGGGGGGGGGGGGGGGGGGAGGAATTCCAATTAGCCATTGAAATAGCGGGACAACTGAATATAGATGGCTAGATGCTTTCACCGGTGACGGCCTGAGATCAGATTGGTGGTTAGTTAGCGTGAAAGATGGAGAAGGCGGCGAAGCCAAGGGGCCGACTGTGTACCCTCTGTAATGAAAAACGCGCCGCCCTTAAACGCCCTAAAACCCTTGAGCAAGTATTCTCACGCTCCCTCCTCTTCACTGTTCTTTTTTTTTTCCTTTTCTCATTTTGAAGAGCTAAAGTTGTATTCTATTTTTCTGAATAGATATGCAGGGAGTGCTTTTACGCAGTGTTTGAAGATGAGATTCATAGGGTTATTGTGGATAACCAGCTTTTCAAGCCTGGGGAACGTATAGCTGTTGGGGCTTCCGGTGGAAAAGGTCACTAAACATGAATTTCACAGAATTCGTGCCTCTCTAGTCGATCATTTTGAAATGTACAAAAGTTGCTAACATATAGTGACATTATTTCCTTAATAGTTTGTTCAAAATGGATTGGCATATTTTTATAATTGGAAACAGTTAACTTACGCTTCTCATTTCACCCTTAATGAAAAGATTTTATAGCTATATGTATGCTAGGACATGTTTAAAACCATAAGTTTCAATTTTTATAGCCGCACAAATGTCACGGCATGTTTAAGGCCGACAACAACCCAGTAATATCCTACGTGTGGGGTCTAGGGAGGGTAGTGTGTACGCATACCTTACCCCTACCTGGGGTAGAGAGGTTGTTTCCGAAAGGCATGTTTAAAGCCACAAGATTCAAAAGTCTTCTTTTCTTTCTTAAACTCAATGCTGAGATGTCACATAAAATGGTTCGGAGGGAGTAGTATTACCTTTCTTGACTCTCTTGTGGAAGTTCTAGAACAATCCACTATCACTTACTGCTAAGCGTGGATCTTTACTGTGTATTGCAAGCCACGTTAAGCTTGTCGAAATTAGTATGTCTTCACCCCGGTTAATGTGCTGTTGTTGTAAATTGTCCTATAGTGGAGAGCTGCTCTTTTAACTGGAATTGGGTAGACTGTTTTTCTTTTATAATGACGATGGTGTTCGGGCCAGCTTACGCGCAACTCGACTATTCCATCATATACCTGCTATAGTTACCAAGTAATCCTGCCCATCAAGGGAGATGGGATAAAATCATCTTGTATTTTTTGTCTCCACTGGGACTTGAACCTGAGACCTCATGGTTCTCCTCCTATTTCATTGACCGCTAGGCAACCCACCCGTGTGCTGCCCAATATGTTTTTCATATGTGAAAGTTGCTGTGTCATTTTAAGTATGCCTTCCTTCGTACATGATGAATTAGTCTCAATTGTGATGGTATACCATCTGGTTGTTTGCAGATTCAACAGTGCTTGCATATGTAATGTCAGAGTTGAACCGTAGACACAACTATGGATTGGATCTCTTCTTACTATCAGTGGATGAAGGCATAACTGGTTACAGAGATGACTCTCTTGAAACAGTCAAAAGAAATGAATTACAGGCAGGGAAAAAATCTCTTAAAGCTGTCAGTTTGAATCATAGGTCTCGTTAAACAACTGCTAAGTTTGTAATTTATCCTATGTTTCATCTTTATCTTTGGCTTTTCTGGCTGACATATGAGCAAAACCATGCGAAGCCACGCTTATCTCACTTGTGTTTCTTAAATTGACCAACATAGTATGTGTATGTCTTAAGACATACAGTAGCTTGTTTTTAGCCATCTTGTGCTAGATGCTACAATCCTTTGATGTAGATGAATGGAACCTTGTCTTTTGTAAACCATAGTGCCTAAACTAGTCATATCGAACTTCGAATATGAAATATTGCAGTTGAATCATCAACCCATCTTGCTTGGCCAAGTATTGTTTGCAAATACCACCTGTAAAGTTGTCTTCATTGCAGTCGTATTTCCTATATTATTGTCAAACAGCAGGAAATCCCAAATGTTTACCTCTCTTCCTTTACCAGCATCTTAGCTTGAACCATCTCATTCAGAGCAGCTAGGGCAAGACCGGTGTCTTGCATGGTAACAGACAATTTCATCTGCACTTTCATGACAAGGACAATGTAAAAGTAGATGATAGCGACTCTTTTATACTTCCAGAGTCAGCAAACATTCAATAGGAACTTGCTATTTCCAAACATTCTCTGGCTTAGGATAGTGAGGATTCATATAGTCGATCCCAACTAACTTGCGATTGGGGCGTAGTTGTTTATTCTAAGTTGAGGAGCTCTCATCTTCCACCAGCATCTCTTGGTTCTTTGACTTTAGCTTTATTCTCCTTTACTGATGGTGTTCATCCATTATACTTTTAAATAGTTACTTTAGCATCACATTAGCATCTGTAGTTGTCACTTTCCCGGTGTTAAAATGGCGTTGCAGCATCTAGAGTTTCTACACTAGATGAGTTTGACTTTTTGAACTTGCTAATTTTTAACCTCTATATCCTTCTCAATTTTATTGTGACTGTGTTATTGTTGTCTTCTCTTTTCAGTATGGACTTCCTTTAAAAGTAGTCTCCTACAGCGAATTGTATGGTTGGACAATGGATGAAATAGTGAAATTGATAGGGTTGAAGAATAATTGCACATTTTGTGGTGTTTTTCGTCGGCAGGTAATTTGACATACTTGCATTTGGGTTAAGGATTATGTTTTTCGTAAATGTCTCCAACATCTGGACACACAATTCGCACCTTCCCAGTGAGGTTTAGGTAATATATGTCATTTGCATAAAAGGTACATGCAAGAGTACAAACCAAGTGTTGAGATATGTGGAGTTCTATTCTGTGGCTGACATAGTTTTCTGTTTTTCACTTTGAGAATGACCAAGCTTAGTTCAGTCTCCGGAAGTTGCTTTATCTGCATTCTTGTTGTAGTAAATATGTTTTGGAATATTTTCCTATTTCAATGAATTGACGTAATTTTTCCCTAGAAGCTGCAGTTTCTTGAAACTTCTTCTTTGAAACTGGTAATACAGATATCACAGTGATTGGTTTTTTGTTTGTAAGGCCCTTGATCGAGGTTCTGCATTGCTAAAGGTAGACAAGCTTGTTACCGGACATAATGCAGATGATATTGCTGAAACAGTCCTTTTAAATATTTTACGAGGTGATATTGCAAGGTAAAAGAAAAAAATGCAACTTAGTTCTCTTTTAAGATTCTCTTCCTTTTTTCCTTCTTCAATTTATTGATAGGCTTTTTAACTCTAACAAACCAGGTTGAGCAGATGCACGTCTATAATTACTGGAGAAGATGGGCCAATACCAAGATGCAAGCCTTTCAAATACACATATGAGAAGGAAATTGTCATATATCCTTTTCTAGGTTTTATTGGGTTAGCCCTTACTATATCCCCCAAGGGGCTGCTTCTTCCTCGGTAAAATCTTAGTTTTCTGATTGTGATTACTTTTGACTGTCTTGCCTTAACTTGCTGTTTACGTATGCATACTTTAAAAAGCTGGACTACTTTTCTACAGAATGTAAGTGTATTCTCTTTCCGTCAACTTTCAGTTCTAATACTAGGACTTCTGGTCTTCTTTATTTGTTGTTATTATTTCCGTTCTCTTTGTTGAAGCACTTTACTGAGTGCTGTGTGCATGCTGGTCCAATTTATTCTCTCTTTCCCCCTTTACAATAGAAAGAAGTGCAGGTGTTGTTAAAGAGGTTTTTGAGAGAAAAGTGACAATATGAACATGTCTTAAAATTGCTACATCTTAGAATAGTTCAGTATTAAAATTTCTCTCCACATCTGGTCATACTATATGCGATTTACTGAACAAATGATAGTCATATACCATATACTATCTACATTGCAAAAATGCACTTCAATTATATTTTGACTAGAATAAATAGTAGCAACATTTGGGCTAGTCAAGTACTTCCCTAAGCACGTTATGATTGATCTACTTTTTAGCTTAGTTTGTAGCAAAAAGTTGACCCCCGTCTTAACCTTTTTCCCTCTGAAGATCCAACAGTATAGACCTACTACTACCTGTACTGTTCCGTAATGATCGTGATATTTTTTGACAAACTGCTTCACTTCTTCAAACTATTGTTGGAGCTCTTCTTTTGTCAGTCTCAGTATAATAATATATTGACAAAATTTTACACTTAAGGTCTGTGAGAGTTGACCAATTAGAGTTGGACGGAGAAAATAGTAATTTGGATGTTTTTAAATCTGCAACTACCTCCATTATGTGCCCTTCTTGCACTTGGGAACATTTAATGATCCATTGGTAATAATTTTCTTGTATGACATGCATATATTGTCTATATTATAATATTTGAAATTTTTACCGATGCCAGCTCTTTGCCCATCTATTGATTACAGTTTTACGTTCATTCCCGGTTCTGGGACATGTCTTTTATGTATGTATTTGAAGGTCCGAGCACTCAATGTCGTTGAGGCTTCATCTCTACTGCATGCGTCAAATAGATTTTCAAAATAGTTGTCTGGAATGAGTGGCAGCAACAAGTGCTTATTTCCTTTGTTGTGTTGATACCATATGAACCAACTGAAGTCATCTTACTAATTTGTTTCAGCTTTGTCATATCCTTGCTCATCATCCTAAAAAGTTAGCTGTTATGAAAATGCAGGTATTTATTCCCCTAATGCTTACCGTGGCTTTGCTCGTGAGTTCATTAAAGATTTAGAAAGGATAAGGTAGTTCCCAGTTGAAATTCTTCCCGAAAAGAAAATTTGTTCAGAAGTGCTTTCTGTGGCGTATAAATTAGTCTTTCTGTGAATGCAAAATGCTTTCCTTCTTGACAAATAACTAAGTAATCATGATGACAGACCAAGAGCCATTCTCGACATTATCAGATCAGGTGAGGACTTTCGGATCTCCACCTCTACAAAAATGCCGGAACAAGGAAATTGTGAAAGATGTGGTTATATATCCAGCCAGGTAAAGATGATTCTTCTAGTGCCTTCATTTTGCAATACTCCAATTCTAGCATTTATCTTATTTGTTCGGGGGATCAGTAAGCTTCCCTTTTACTGGTTATTTCTTCTTCAAGACATAAGTGCTGTCATTGAGTTATGATACATCAATCTCCTATGCACTAGCAAACATGACTGGTTAAATTTTCTTCTGAATAATCGTATATTAATGCTGAAACAGATTTATTTGATGTCCCTGCTCCTGTGACAGATTCCTTGTCAATAACAGTCGTGTTATTTAATTTTCCTTCTTGTAGGCATGTAATGAATGATATTTGTTCTTACTAGTTCTTGTACAGAAAGGACTGCTTGTTAGTAGTTGCATTTAACTGAATTGAGTCCTCACTGGTACATATGTGCAGAAATGGTGCAAAGCATGTGTCTTGCTTGAGGGCCTCAATCGTGGCTTACCGAAGTTAGGCATTGGGCGGAGTCGAGATCTTGATAACAAACGTAATATGAATATGAGACAAGCTAATGGAACACAAAATTTACAGAGCAAGCAGTGTGGAAGCTTGGACTTTTGAATTATCATATATATAGCTGTACAATCGTTGTATGAATTCTGAGTGGTGATCATTACCATCTTTGGTTGAAACAGCTAAAAGTAAGGCTTTAATTCAGAGTAGTGCATTATCTATGTATCCAAATTTGTTGCATTTATGGAGGTCTGAAATAAGCCTCCCAAGTCCATCCTTCAAAAGCGTTTTTTAATTTCACTGATATACTTCAATTTATGAATGATTCCAATTAGAATAAGAATCCCGTCACAGACATGTACCTTTCTCCGACTTGAGGAGAATAGAACAAGTGCAGCTTCTCCGTAACAAGAGCACGTTATCTCACTGTAACACTAGAGCAATACAAAATTCAAGGTCTGTAAGGATTTATTTTCAACAAATGTTAGCAACATGGGAGTCCTCTTAGGCAATTATGACTTGTTGCGCAACATGGGAGGAGTCCTCTTAGGCAATTATGACTTGTTGCGCAACATGGGACTCGTCTTTGGCATCAAAATTCAAGGCGTCTATTTTCAACAAATGTACAATGAACATGAGTTAACATATGGAGTAAAGTATTAGCAAACATGGGAGTCCTCTTCAGCAACTTTGACTTCATTAACAAACATCCATGATTCAGCATTTCCTGCATATTCCATCACAACTTGGTTAGTTTACATGAAAATATATCCAAGAGGCCTCATCCTAGGGCTTTTCAGAACATCAAACTACATAAGAACAATTTCAAATGTTGAAAATAAGTACGATAATATTTTTGATCTGCATATGGCAAAAGCAGTTATGTATACAATCATGCTTGGACTAGTCCAACATACTCCAACTTTTCCCCTATCACTTGAAATCCTACATATCACATATAATCAAACCCAACAACCTCAAATGTAAACGGAAGAGCCGACTCATCTCAAAAATGTATTCCAATTGTGAACAACTGTGATAGCCTCGTGAACTTGGACACTTTCTAACATCTTTAGGAGAGCCATCTAAGAGGATTTGAAGGTCTATTTACAAGGAGGAAACCAAGACTTAGCCCCTCTATCTTATTTTAATTAAGATGGATTCTAAGGCTATTTAAATCAAATGTAATCCCTAGCATAAATAGTTGCCACTTGCCACTAGGGTTATAGTCCATTAGTTTTTGTTGATTGAGATATTGAGGCTCCTTGTGAGAGTAAAGGGCAGAACCCTCGTGTCTATTCATTGAACCTCTTCTGATTTTCCTATGTAAGGAATTTCATGTATGAGTTCAATTCTCTTCCCCCATGATTTTAATTTGGCATTTGAATGTTAGTTTGATTATTAGATTAACCCTTCTTTTTCCAATCCATCCTTATTTTCAGTCTCTCTCTTGAATGTTTACTTGAATTCCTTGTTCCTAACATTTATTTTTATCAAACTTCAAATTTTTCTTCTTTCGTTTTTCTCAAATGCTTCACTAAATTGTTAAAGTCAGATAATAAAGGAAGGCAAGAAAAAAAAAATTAGCCCAATTTAGTCATACGGTGAAGGGCATCATCAATAATCTAAGCTACTGGATCATTAGGAGGATAAAATGATTTCCAAAAAACAACTAGAAAATTAGATGTTTATACAAAGGAAGCAGCTTCTAATTGGAGCTGTGAATGCCAAAATAGAACTGAAGTATTGCTAGTATTCTTGTTCATAGAACTGGAAGTTGAGATGGCACAAATAATCACAAGATTAATGGCGCTTAGGGGAGCTTCGTTTTTAAATCTTATCGGACTAGATCAGTTCGTTTTTCAGCAAAAGAAAGTGGACAGGTTAAGACCAGTGTTATTAATTGTGCTAAGCGACGCAAAGCGCTAAACATATTTTGCTTAAACGCGCCTTTGATAACACTGGCTAAGGTTATATTTTGTGTGGGACCTAGTGGTAATAAAGAATACAATTATTGCTACTCTTTGCAAGCCACACTTTTCATCTGAAGAATGGATGCACCATGTCATTTATGACTGCATACCATATACGGCTTCAAAAATGACCTGGAAGGAGATTTTTAAGGCAACACCTCACATCTGCCAATTGGTCTCTCCTTTGGATCTAAAATCACAAGTGTAGAGGGGAAAAGAGGAGGTGCTATTTTTTCATTGTCAAACTTTGCAAGCTTTTACGATTGCTTAGAGGACACATGCACCTTGTCCCGAATATCTTCGTTCTTAATGGCCGCACACCATTTCAACACCCTCGTTTCTGCCACCTTCATTCTCATTTCTGCCACCTATTGCACCAAATACTTAGCAAAAATATACACTTGAATTGCAGATTAACTAAGTTGTCCTTCATATCTTCACCCAAACTCTAGAATTTCTTTCCTTTCATCTAACCCACAATACCACTTCTGGAATAGACATCGAAGTGTCCCTTGATGATTTAAGCAAGTCCAACTGCACAAGATATCAAACAAGTGAAATCAAAGAAGTTCTCTTCAACTTGAAGAAAGGTAAGGACGGAAACAGAAGTGTGTACGTATGAATTTTTTCACAGCAGATTGGGATATTGGGTGTTCCGATTTCATTTCCGCTGTTGTTAACTTCTTATTTATGCGTAACTGTTACATGTTGTTAACTCCTCTCCTAGACACTGGTGCACACATGGTATTCAGAACTATAGCCTGTCGTAATGAGCTCTATAAGGTTATGTCTAAAGGTACTAATGATAGACTACAAAAAAAGGTTTATACTGATCTGCTAAGCAATAGCCAGTAGCTGAGAAAATAACAAATGAGTGTGGGACAATGTGCTCTAAGGATTGACATCATACAGCTACATGAGATAATAAATTGGGAAATTCCAGTGCTATACTAGGCGTATTTGAATTTTTCCAATTGTTTGTCAATTGCATTGATACTTGTCAGCCAATACACGATTCTCAGTGTGTCTAGATGGTGCTCCAGTGGGATATTTGGCTGTAGCTGACGACTTGGACAGGGGAGCATACCCCTCCTGGGCCACTGCTACTAGGAATGGAGGTATTCATAGGCATGTACCAAAATAAGCTTTGATGCTTTGATTTTCATCAGAGATGTCAAGAGAGACAGCTATTACACACATTTACACAGATTTGGCAATATTGGAACCACTGAGCTGTCGATTTCCTTTATCAAGACTTGCTGCATGATTTTCAAGTACTTTAAGACTTATGCTGATACTTGCAAAGAATTGTGCATATCTTTCACAAGTATCAAATGAGGAAGGAAGACTTGGTTGGATTAATTAGTTTGCTTGCTTATAGCAACTACCATCAGAATACCTAGAGTACCTCTACTTCTAGCAAGCTGCACAACTAGGCCTGCATGAACTAGTTGAGGATATCATCAGCAGAACCAGAGGATGGGAAAATAATACACTGATGTATGCTGAGCGGGTTCACTTAATTAATCAGCTGCATGCCGTATCCAAGCATGCATTACAAATATCAGCATACTGCCTAAGAAAGTCCCTGCACATTAAAACTATCAGATCTTTCTGTGGTTTGCTAGACGTAAAGTAAATCGTAGCAAAGACCTGTATTTGACTGGGATAATAAAAATGGAGATAAAGGTTCCATATGAGACACACTCAGTCAATTTATAGCAAGAAGATACCATGTCGTTTAATGGGTAAACACTGGTTAGTAAAGAAATTTTTTTCCCGGAAGTAAAGATGCATGCTGATTGTTCCTGGGTTTGAAGAAGTTGCTCACAATCAGCAGTGCCGCAATGCAATCCTATGAAATTTCTAGTAGGGTGTAGTTGTTATATTTCCTATGCTTTGACCCACAGCATAAACTGAGTCCTCTCCACTTGGTTTTTTATTTTTTCCAATTTTGTCGCCAGCTTGGGGATAAGTACCGCCGCTGCAGTCAGTGACTCCACATAAGATGGAGGATAAGAACAGTCTAGGAGATCCAACATTGCTACCACTATCATCTCCAATACTGATTCTGAGGATTCTCTTACATGTCCAACTAGTGAATAAAGTTGGAACACACTTGTGCTGTTGTGCATCAATTGTTTCACCTAAGAATCAAAAAACTTAAGGAGGCTAGTTTGGTTCAAGAAGAGTTGCTATAATCCATGATTTATTAGATATAAAGCAATAGCGTAGAACAAACAGAGAAGAGTTGTTACAGCTTCAAAGATGACGAAAAAAATGAAATGACTGAATTATTAATAACTAAAAGTGCTTAAAAGAAAACATATTAGCAGCAGCTTACACATGCATCAAAGTTACAAGTAATTCAATGGAGAGAACACAGCCTTCAATGCACTTATACGAATAACAACGAAAATATGTGTACTTTCATATAACAAGAGAGGTCAGGGAAGTACAACTTTCAATACCGTTGATTTGAATAGTAATTCCTAATCATGCCGCCAAATTCTACTCATGAGGACTGGATCAATAACCAATATAGCTCGGGTCTCCAGTATACTCAGCAATTTGTTCAAGCCGCACTTTGAGTAACTCCTTCGTATCGCCATCTCGGACAGTTGCAGTCTCATTCTCACTATCCTTCTCAACCAAGTGTCCATAAACACCTTTGTGCCTGCCATACAGAACCAGAACGGGACCACCACGCTTTGGCAGTGCTGTCTCAAGCAAGTCCTGATCCACACTTTGTATCAACTCCCTAGTTTCATCCATACATATATCACAAGTTGTCGGCCCAACGACATCCATAATTTCCCCTTTCTTTAGATACAACCTTCCCCTTTCCAAATCCCTACTTATAATCCTAACTCTAATGTGACTAGCAAGCCAAGATACTTTATCTCTCCTTTCATCTCTACTTCTTCTGCTGTCCTTTTTCCGCTCTGTTGTTGCTTCATCTCTACTTCTACCATCAAAAGACTGCTTTCTAACCCCATCACTACTATTACTCTTTTCTTCTTTAATCTTCAAGTCTTTCAACTTTTTCAAATACCTCTCCTCTTCCACTGAACCCAATTCAGCAACGTCCCGTGCCTGAAGTTTCACCTCTTCATCTCGTTTGGAAAGCTTTAAAATTACTAAATCCCCGCCGCTTTTCACCTCTAAAACTCTTCCTTTCATTCCCATTTCTCTTCCTCTCACTACCCTCACTTCCTTCCCTACATATATTCCTTTCCCTCCTTTTTCCCTATCTTTCTTCCCACCATTAACATCACTATGATCTCCCTTAACACCTCCCTCACCCTTCTTACTACTTTGTTTTGGTTCTGGTATTTCAGGTGTGAATCCAATGCCTTCTTTTGCTGTCCACCTTTTATACTCAACAGCTTTAACATCTTCTTTAGCATTCCTACCTATCCCTCTACCTTCAACCCACCCATAACCTTTTAACAAAGCGGCCGCAAATTCCTCCACCGGCATAGCAGTAAATTCATCTATCCCGTTATGATCTGGTAACCTCTTCATATCTTCTTTAAACTGACGCGCCATCGGATCAATCATTTGGCTGGGATTAGGGTTAGGGTCAGGGTTAGGGTTTTCGGATTGGCGGAGATTGAGGCCGTAAGAGATGGAATCTGACGATGGATCGACAACAGTGCCGCCAGTGTCAAGTTCGAATTGGAGCGGTTGATCGGCGGAATCGGGTTGGAGAGGGAGTTGAAGATTTTTCATCCGTTTGATAGGGCGCCATTCGTTGGGTTTTGGAGGTATTATGAGAGCGGCTTTGGTGGAACTCGCCGGAGGTTTGGATGGGTCGAATTCAGTGACGTACTCTTTATCGGTGGTGGTGGAGTTGTTGCGGGGATCATCGCCGGAGGGGAAGGTCTGAGAAGAAGACGGCGGGTGCTTTTTTAGGTTTGAAGATGGCTTTGAAGAGAGAGAAAACGAAAGCTTCATTGTCGGCGATCGGAAACTACAACGTCGGCGAGTTTGCCCAAAACCGGAGAATAGCGGAATGGTTGATGCGTGTGTTGATTATTAAAGGCGATGATGCCGTATAAATTTGGTGTATTAACAAACAAAAATAAATACTACTTACTAGTACTATAGTTTTTGCGCCAACTAATTAATTACTACTAGTATTTGGTAAGCCAGTATAATTTGAGTTACTTGCTAAATTTACTCCGCTTTGTGCGGCCGTAAATTATTTTTATTAAGAAAATAATATAAAAAGTAGAAAGACTCAACTTAGGAAGCATATTTCAATAAATTTTCAGTAGAACAAATACATGATCGAACAATTTTTGTACCATAAGCTCAGTCTCTGCTTATTCTTCTCAACATTTTCCAAATACTCAAATTTAATTAATGTGTTGAATAATAACTTCAATTACTACTACCACTTGATAAGCCAGAAATTGAGTATAAATTTAATTACTTCCTAAATTCTTTTTGTTTTTTAAATACATTATGTTCTACATTTTTTTCTTTTTCATTTGTTTCCTCTTTATTTTCTAGCATTTTAGATATCATCCACATTTCATATTTTACTTTTCCCTTCTTCATTTTTCTTGGTTGTGCTATTACTATGCTTTTTTCTGAGTTTTATATTTGTGTCTTGGTATCTTTGTTACAATAGCAAAAAGGTGAATTATATTATTTTCATTCTCCGTTAATAATTAAGTCATTTATATTTCTATTGATACCAAAAAATCCTACTATTGCTTTTCTTTACCAATAACTCATCTTTTCTATAATGCTACCCGTAGACGTATCATGATTTCAAGAATATGGTTGCACTATTATAAAAAATTGGATCCAGAATTTATATTTGATGTATTCAATCTTTAGGTTCTTACCATGTAAGTATTCATTACACTTTTAAAATTTTAGGTTCAAAAGTAGTATTTTATTTTATTACAATCTTAGTAATTTTTCAGGTATGTATCTATAGTTCTATCAGAGGCGGACCCATGTGTATGGGTGAGGGGTCACCGGACACCGTAAACTTCGGCCGAAATCCTGTATAAATATATGTATATACCTTAAAAATGGTTAATTTAAAGCAGTTGACATCCTAAACACTAATAACATTTAGGGAGCACTGGTTGAGCAGAATAATGTGCCCCGTCGCGTAAAAATTCTGGGTCCGCTGTCGTGAATTTTTGGATTAGTTGTACTCATTGACTATACGCTACATCCCTCATGGCTCTAAATTTTATTATAGACATTCGATTTCTATTTAATTATACAAAATTAACGGTGATAACCGAAGGAAAACACCATTCGCATAATGCAGTGGCACATTGCATTCCTATATAAAAAGAGCCGAACAAATTAAAATTTTAACTTTATATTGAATATATAATATAATTGAATGGAAAATCACTTCAAATCTAAATGGATAATAGATGTATGTATATTATCTAGACACAAAAACTTTGATGCTCTATCTCACTAACCATTTTCTCCATCCCATCGACAACATAATGTACAAAAAGAAACTATTGGAATGAATAGACTCAACATAAAAACTAATCAAGAACAACATCTTATTAGGTTTACCAATTCAATATTGGACAATCGATAATTACTTAGAAAATGACTGTTTTACAATGTTGAATTTAAGAAAATGTCTTTTTAGATCTCTTAGGTCAGGGGTAAAAGATAGATCTCCCATATATAAATTATATATAAAAAAAGAAATAAAATTATAAACTTGTAAAGGACCACAAAACTAATTGACCCCGGCTAAAAATTACTCTATAATCAGCTAGTAAAGGTTGTATCTAAAGAAAGGGGAAATTATGGATGTGGTAGGGCCGACGACTTGTGATTAGATGTATAGATGAAGCTAGGGAGTAAATAAGCATAATGTCTAAACTACTTTTAAATAACATATTTGTCGTTGGTCAGACCAATTTGGCTCTTCTATAGTAATAGAAAAGAAAAAACCTCTTACTGAAATTTATTTGCTGCCACAGAAAAGTGAAAAACTAAGCCAGAATTGAACATAAATAGCTAAGTTCAATGCTTCAAGCATACCGTACAACTTCTAAGAAGGCTAGTGAGTTTCCATCTTTCTGATCACCAACACAATATGTGGTCATCTCTTTTTGCCGCAACTTTCCAACTTGCATGACTTCTTGTAACTTAAAACCACCACATACATACATTAGACTTACATACATGATACATACATACACCTCTCTCTCAATCTATTTCTTCCTAATAATTATATATGTATATGTAAAATCCCAATACCCTCTTCAATTTCACCATATTATCTTGTTGATTTTGAGCTCCTAAATTAAAAGAAAATGGAGGGAATATGCACTAGTTGCTTGTACTCTTCAATAACCCCATCAATTGAGTACAAAAGCAGAAGAAAACTCTTGAATTCCATTCAAAAAAACCGAATTTCATTGCCAAGAATTTGTGCAGTGAGTAGTGTTTCTCCTACACAAAGCCCATCACAGAAAAGTGAGGCTTTACAAGTGAAGGACATATCTAGGATTAGCGCTTTGGAGCAACTTGATTTTGAACGTGGTGTTTGCGTTCCCTTTCGCAAATATTCCCCTGAATCTGTATGTCAATGACACTCGTCCGTCCTGGACAAATCTCAGTTTCTATTTTTAGAAACAGCTTAATCTTATACACATTTTGCCCATCTATTCTATAGCCACACAACTGTCTTTGTTAGACTTTTTTAGTATGTCCTACAAAAGGATGTCATTTTCTGTATTTAGAAACAGTTTAATTCCTAGTTGGTTTGCTGGAAAATTGATTTTAAGTATGTGAATAGGATTCTGGTAATTATTTGCTAGTTTTCTTTTGTTATATTAGTGAGTTTGTCCGGAAAAATTAAGCCTGTATAACGAGAAATTGGTTTTGCTTAAAAAGCTTGGAACTTGATAAATTCCCACTGATTAATTGAGTTTTTATTTTGATAATTTTTGTTGGTTTATTGGAATAATATGGAATATGTGAATAACCTCCCAATAATTATTTGCTCTTTCTTGGTAATTTTTTGGGTATATTGGAGAATTAAATTAGTATATCTGATTAAGATCATTGTGATTACTTGAGTTTTTTTTTTTTTTTTTGTTTACTTTTGTTGGTTTATTGATAAGTTAGTAGTATATGAATTATCTCTCAATAGTTATTTACTATAATTTTTGTACAATTTTAGCGGATATTTTGGAAAATTAAGTATGAGTTGGTGTGCTAGTCCTATGCGTTCATTTTCTTGATAAGGGCTTGTCTTATGTTCAATTTTGTGTGTTTAGGTGAGAAACAAGGTGTTAGAGTCAAGGGGACAGATTTTGTCTTTGGTTGGTAGAGGAGTAGAGATTGTTTGGAATTTGGGGCTCTATTGGACTACCTTGGTGTATGATTATTTGGTGGGCCGTGACGAAGAAGTTGTTCCTTTCCGTGCTCGGCAGCTGAGGACCCTGTTGTGTGATTTGGGACCTTCTTTCATCAAAGCAGGACAGGTTTGGTGCTTTTAAATTTCTAAAGTTCAAGAATAGTTAGTTTTTTATATTTGTGGACGAGTATCGTCTACTTGAAAATTGTAAAATATCTAAAGAAACTGTAAATTGATTCTGTACAAGTATGTATAGCCGAAGAAGAATTAAATGGCAGTTAACGATGAAACAAACTGTTAGCAGAAGAATATGCATTGTGCAAATATCTGGTAGATGACTGTAGAAATGCGAGAAATTGCTGTACAATTGCTGAATTGTGTAACAAAGAAGCATTTTGTACCCCAATTGCCTGGTAACTCCAATAGGCAGTGAAAGTTACTGTCGTTGTTCGGACTCTCCGAAATTGTTTGCCGGGTGCGTGTCAGATCCTCCAAAAGTAGTACATTATTGGAGGATCTGATGCACATTTTTGGAGGATCTGACATGCATCCGGCAGCATTTCGGAGAGTCCGTGCAACATATTATTGACTCAGCAACATGACTATAAGCAGAGTGTCCTGTTTGCTGGTGTTCATCGTTCTTTTTGGCATGAGTAGGAGTCTCATATTGGGTCAATCAGTGGCTTATTAGTATAAACCAACATATTTAGAACTTCTTAGGGTCATTGCAGAAATAAATATTGCATGGTGAATACACGTCAATCCAAACTTTTAAAGGAACAAATGAACATTCCTGTTTTACAGTATATAGTCAACACGAATGACAGTTGAGCTTTTTTTGTCCTGATACATAGTCAAAATTAGTGTAATATGTTAGACTTGTGCTCTGAATTTACTTCACTTGTTTAAGCATCATGATTTTTGCCAAGAATGCGCTCTTAAGACTAGATGTCATTTCCTATTGATTTCACTGTTCTTCAGCAACTATAGTCATTTATTTATTGTATTTCTTACAGGTGCTTGCAAACAGGCCTGATATCATAAGAGAAGATTACATGAATGAACTTTGCATTCTTCAAGATGACGTTCCTGCATTTCCTAATCAGGTAATGAGATGACAAGTGAGGTGCAGCTGATGCATGCTTTTGTTACATAGAACACTTTTCCTTTGAACAGAAATCATTGACAATGATGTAGGTTGCCTTTAACATCATAGAAGAGGAATTGGGACAGCCTCTTGAAGCTGTTTTCAGCAAAATTTCTTCAGAAACTATTGCAGCTGCAAGTTTGGGTCAAGTGTACCGTGCTACTTTACGTGCTTCAGGGGAAGATGTTGCCATAAAGGTTTGACTTTTTCCTGTTTGTCTTGCAATTATTCTATTTTCTCACCTGGTTTTACTGCTAAGCCATTGAAGCCTGTTCTCGTTTGTTGCTGTGTCAATCGGACTTTCAACAATCTCTTTTTGTAGTCATTTGGAGAAATACTTGTTGCAGAATGGGTAACAGTAAAAAGAGGATTGTCCATTACATAAATAGCTGAAAAATATCTGGATAGCCATTGGAAATAGTCAAGTAGTAAAAGCTCTGTAGATTTGTTAAGGTCCGATATTTGAAACTTGGCAGAAATGTCACTAGAGAATCCTTTGTGTTATCTAATCATTTCTTTCTTTATGCTAGTTTCACCTTTAACATACATGCATCTCAGTTGAAGCTTCTGGAATTTTTGGAGAAGCTTCAGTGAATTGAATTAACAATATGATGCAGTGGTATTCATAATTGGGGTTTGCTCTTTTTGTTTTTTTTAAGGTTCAAAGGCCTCAGATAGAGCCTATCATCTACAGAGATCTTTTTCTCTTCCGCACTCTAGCTTCATTCTTGAATGGAATCAGTCTACAGAAACTGGGGTGCAACGCCGAGCTTATAGTTGATGAATTTGGTGAGAAGCTATTGGAGGAGTTGGATTATACCTTGGTAATGCTGCACATTCCTCTTTTTGCAAACTGAATGGTGAAAGAAGTTTTGCTTATCTTGGAAGGCTTTCACGTCTGTATTTTCTAATATCCCTCTTACCTTCTCTTTTCTTTCTTCTTTCCCTCTAGGAAGCTCGTAATATCGAAGACTTCTTGGAGAATTTCAAAGATGACCCTACTGTTAAAATACCTCGGGTTTACAGACAGCTTTCTGGTCCACGTGTTTTGGTTATGGAATGGATCGATGGAATCCGGTGCACCGATCCACAGGTCTGAATTCTTAGAGTTTGCTTCAAATGCATGCTTTGGGATGTCTTCTTTATATTAATACGTTATGATTCTTGTGACTTAGGCAATCAGAGAGGCAGGAATTGATATAGATGGATTTTTGACCGTTGGAGTTAGCGCAGCCTTACGGCAACTACTCGAATTTGGCCTATTCCACGGCGACCCTCACCCTGGGAATGTCTTTGCTATGCGTGACGGGCGCATTGCCTATGTGGATTTTGGCAATGTTGCTGTGCTCAGTCAGGTAAGTAATATGATGTGATTTGACTGTACTTCTCAGTGAAATTTAGTTGAGTAACAATTTACAAGAGCAGCTCCCTTTTATTAACAATGAAATTTTCAGTGAAATTATTTCATTCAACGCATCTAGTGAATATAATGAAATACGCTCCAAATTTCTCCTAGTTAAGTTAAGTTCTCTGAATTAAGTTAACTTAATTTGATTCTATCTGCGTGTCTTCTCTTTTTCAGCAAAATAAACAGATTCTGATTGATGCTGTTGTGCATGCGGTGAATGAGGACTATGGCGAGATGGCAAATGATTTTACCAGGCTTGGATTCCTAGCTAGTGGAACTGATGTTGCCCCCATTGTTCCAGCATTAGAAGCAATATGGCAAAACTCCCTTGAAAAGGGACTTGCTGACTTTAATTTTAGAAGTGTTACAGGTACCTTGAATCAAACGCTTCGTTTCCTGTTAATTGCACTCTGCTCCCAACATCTACAATTTTTTTGCTTTTCTCTGTGAAGCACAGTACTTGGTAATTATGCTATTTGAAGTTGGCACTAGTAGATATGCTAAGAATGAGAGACATTGTGATGCCCTAAACAACAAGCTCTCATAGTTCAGATCCTTATGACACCTAAAATTTGCATGCCAGCACACTTGGTTGCACCAAGAGAGAGATTAAGCCATTGTTTTTTTTGTAATGTTTTCCTTCTTCTGATACTGTGTATTTTAGAAATTGATGACCTACTAATTTGAGCTTAGCATGTCTAAAGTATGACATTTCATGCTTTGACTGGTGCACGCTTGCCTCGGTTTATCAGTTTGTTTCATTTGATTAGCATCCCTTACCTGGGAAGAGATTAGATACTATACAGTATTGGCCTGTGGTATGGCCCACAATATTGTATTTGTAGCTTCACCTAGAACACTTTAGTTTTTTAGAGATGAGAAAATCTTTTGACTGGAAAGTTGAGCTGCAACCTACCCCAGTGCGCTAACTCGTGTGATGCAAGGATATATACGTTCTTGTATTCGTCTGTTTTGCTGATCAAGATGTTAAAAGGAGTTAGGCGCGTTTGGCAATTGGAAAATTCCATGACGAAGTCATTTTTAGTGTTTGGTTACCGGAAAATATTTTTACCAGGAGGAAACTGGAAAGTGACTTCCTTCACTTATAGGCAGAAGTCATTTTCCTTTACGATAATCCCAATTCTTACTCCATATCACTTGCTCCAACCAACACTTAAATAGAACTCAACGTTTAATACTCGATGAAACACTATCCAACTGACATTAATATCAATCTTTAGTGAATATTGTTTTACAAAAATTATCCAATCACCAACCAAACACTGATAAATAAGTGAGGAAACTGCTTATTTCCCTGGAAAATATTTTCCTTCGTACCAAACACTTCGCTTTATAGGTTAAAAGAAATTGGATATAATATAAAATACAGCTCTAAATGGTTCCTATTTTTGTCATCTGCTGTGACTATGCTTTGCAGACTGTTATGGTTACTAATCTGTTTTAGTCAGTAAAAAATAAGCATTATTAGACTTATTATAGAGATTGACTATCCTATTTGTCTAACTACAAACTGGCTACATGGAGGCCTATGTTGCTAACCTAATTTGAGTTCAGTAACTCCTTGTGACCATTTGGAACATTTTATCTTCACCAATTATCTGGTTCTTATGATTGGCATTTGTGACGATCAATTCGGCTAATTAAGATTGCACCAGTAATTGTTTACTCTTTGATGTTTGAAGACTGCTGGATTTATCTATACTATATTAAAAGCATGAAGCCCCTTAGCGAAATGTCGTTAGCCTTTTATATCCTTTAAAAATAGAATTCGTATTGGACAAAATAGTAATTAGATTTTTTCCCTAATATTTAGTACTTCAAAATTAATTATATATTTTATTATTAAATCTTTCCTTGTTTAAACTATGTAAGAATTCCTAATATTTAGGACTTTAATTTTCACTATAACTTTACCTTCTATAAATCATTTCCTTAACTGAACAATAACATAACCATAATACTTTTTCATGATAAATTTCGTATTTAGGATTTTGAAATATGAAATGTATAATTTAGCATTGTGATATGCACAACTAACGTCTCCAATAGTAAAAGGAGACCGAATTTTGGCTATTTTTCAATTGCTGTTTAATGAAACATCTTTTCTTTTTGACTCTTATTATGTTTTGAAAATTGAAATTGCAAGAACTATACATCTTACATCTCTAATAGTTTTCGAAAAAAAACCCTCCTTTATTTAGGAGTTAGGTTAGCTAAAGTTTATTGGCAATTAAATATTTCTAATTATTTTATTTAGGTAAAAATTTCGAATTTTAAAAAAATCAAAATTACAAATTGATTACTTAAATATTTAAAACTTTAAAATTATCTAAGATTTTATGGACAGTTTCACAAAGACATGTAATTGTAGATTCCGTGTTTGCAAAGGTAACGAAGTGTGCTAATAAATACTAAACTAGCATTAATAATCTTTAACCCGACATCAAATTTTAAAAATACTTTTGAAATGACATTTAACAATTGCACGTTAAGTATACATAGTTTAAAACTATTTATAAAGAATTTTAAATTTTATACTTATTAATGTGGGGTACATGCGCAAGCACGTATGCTAACACTAGCACTATACTAAAATTACGAAATCTCTTAGCGAAATGTTCGCCTTTTTTACCCTTTAATAATGATTTTAACTCTAAACAAAATAGTCATATAATTATTTCCCTAGGAATATTTAATTATTTTCCTAATTCTTAGCACTTTGAAATCAATTAGATTTTATTGATTGAATCCTTCCTAATAAAAATTAGATTGGAAATAATGGTAAAAATTTAAATTCTATTTAGATTCTACTTCAATGGAATAAACACATCAAATTGAGCAGTAGTGTAAATATTTTTGAACTTTTACGAAAGTTAGGTACTTTACATAAGTAAAAGTATATGAAAATTGAGTTAAATATGTACTATAGTTCTAAAATAAAAACACACGCATAATACTGCATATTTGTAGGAAGATACGTAGTGCAGAATTTCTTCCTAAATTGAGTAATTAGATTAATAGGACACAATAATTATTATCTTAAAAAACTTATACCTTTTTAAAAAAAATATTTCTTTTACAATAACTCATAAATAATTTTCAGTTTAAAATTTATGTAATTCTTTTAAAATTTATGTTTCTTAATACGAGATACACACGCAACGCGCGTATCCTAAAGACTTGTCATTTGAAATATCTGATGTAAATGCTGCCAGAGATAAAGTTCAATTTGGTCTCTAACAATGTAAATAATACTCTCATGCAGGCAAATTCAATCAACTAGTTTACAACTATCCTATCCGGATACCAGAAAGGTTTTCTCTCGTTATTCGTTCTCTATTGACTCAAGAAGGCATTTGTTTGACCCTGGAACCAGATTTCAAGTTTCTGGAGGTGAAACATCTAGCTTCTTATCTCGCAACTTTTGGAAAAATGCATGTTTACTAGTATTATTTTATTGTTAATAAGCCATTTGGTAATGCTGTTGGTCGGAAAACCAGAAAAATTTCTCCACTAATCATTTGAATAAAAATTGAACCTGTTGATCCGCAGACACTAAGTTTGATTTAAAAAAAAAAAGAAAAGAAAAAAGACCTGCTTGGAAATAATTTTGAAGTTTGGTATCACTCTGGACTAAAGTAGACTTAAGCTCATACTCATGGCCCCTTGAAAATTCTACTGAAACACATTCTGTAGTCTCTACTCTGCTTTTTAGAGAGTGTAGCAATTAAGGCTACAGGAAATTTTTATTAATCGATGAATCATTGGGCTGTTTTGATTTTTAAGCATTCACCTATTTTTGTCATGACATGTCAGATAATATGAGGAGGCCTTCTGCTGAAAATATTTGATTCTAGTAATCTTACTCTTTTATGCATGCTATTTTTGCATACATTTTTTTGTATGTTTATGCTATTAATAATCATGAATCATCATTTCAGGTAGCCTATCCTTATGTGGCAAAGCGTCTCCTAACAGATCCTAACCCAGCTTTACGTGAACGCCTTATACAGGTTGGTTAATCATCTCTCATTTTATCATGCTTTATGAAGAGCGTAGCATTTTCTATTTAACCTCTTAGTCAACCTTTCTGAAACTCTTTTGTCGAAGTTGGATGATATGGTGTCAACATAAGAGATATTTTTATATGTTAATCTTTAACAAGTGTAAATTTAGACCTGAGATAGGTCTCGGTATAATAACGAAAGAATGAAGACAAAGAGTTGCATGAGTGAATGACATCATTCTGAGACATCCCTAAATAGTGGTATTTCCAGTTCTATGGCTTATCTGACTTGACTTGTTGGGGATCATGGCTCGACAGTTATGATATACTTAACTTTTGATATTTATGGCTGACGCTGTAACTTTTTCTGGAAATTAGTTTCAAATTTAACTATATGGAACCATTTATTTAGTTTACGATGAATTGTATATCCAGAGGCAACCAATAGGAAGTATGGGTAGAAATGCAACCAACCCGGATGGACATAAAGTTTATCTTGTAGAAAATGGATCCAATCTGCTCCATATAATCCTTGCTTTTGCAACTAGCGTTGTGTTCTGACAGGTCGGATCAAATTGAAGTTCAACTGTTGATCTCGCGATAGCTAACTCGTGGATTACCCAGCTCAAGAGTCAAAATTATTTCTATAATGAGAGCGGAAAAGGGTCAAAAATGCCCTTAATGTATTAGAAATGGTTCATAAATGCCCTCCTTCCACCTATTGGGTTAAAAATGCCCTTAACGTTACTTTTAAGATTAAAAATGCCCTCCTTTTAACAGAATCATAACATGGCATTATTAAGTCTTTTAATTAAACATATGTCCTTGAATTATTGGTCCAGTGGATTTTTGACCCAATTTAAAGGACCCTACCCACACATGACTAAACCCAACACCCAACCCCATTTTTAGTTATCCTAACTCATCTGTTCTTCTTCCACAACTAGAGATTGAGTAGGGTGCCTTTGTCGGAGTAGAAGAAAACAATTTGTTCTTTAGATTGATTTCTCTAGCTAAGGGGAGAGTTCCAGGTATATGAAGACCGAGCAAAGAAGAGGTTGACGAGGAAGATATTGATCTGTAAAACAGTAGCAGTAGCAAGTTCGGCCATTGATGCAACTTCGAGAAAATGGCTGGTGGAGATAAATACAGAGAGTTTGATTTTCGTCTAAGATCCTAAAATCTTCTAGTGCTAGAGACTTCAATTTCACCTGCGATCCTGCATCCGATCCTTTTCTCCTGCACTAGCTATAGCCTCTGATCCTTATCCTCTTATGTTCCTAATTTGATAGCCGGGAGTAACTTTTGAAAAAAGAGAAAGATAAAAATGTGAAATTGACTCGTGTTATTCTACTGTTCTCAATTATTTCACACATTATTTTATCGACTATTGATAATGATGTTACTGACTTATTGTAGTCGTGGGTTTACATAATAAGAACAAATGGAATGGAAAGAGAGATGAAAATTGAAGACCAACAGGAAAAGGAATGAGGAATCAATGGGTTAGGATATAGGGTTTGGGTGTTGGGTTTAGTCATGTGTGGGTAGGGTCCTTTAAATTGGGTCAAAAATCCACTGGACAAATAATTCAAGGACATATGTTTAATTAAAAGACTTAATAATGCCATGTCATGATTCTGTTAAAAGGAGGGCATTTTTAATCTTAAAAGTAACGTTAAGGGCATTTTTAACCCAGTAGGTGGAAGGAGGGCATTTGTGAACCATTTCTAATACATTAAGGGCATTTTTGACCCTTTTCCGAGAGGCGGAGAATGGTCAACTTCTTAAACCATACTGTGTCATCAGATATCTGGTCAAAAAGTAAACCATATTGTTTTATTCAATAGTAGTTGGATTGACAGTAAAATCAAGAGGGAGGCTTTTCGAAGAGTGTCTGATTGAGTCCGGTCTGATCTTCCGCATCAATTAGCACATAGGTATTTCCTACGCAAGCTATTGACTGTATCTGTTTTCCTTCCGTATATTGTTCTCTTGTTAGGTTCTGTTCAAGGATGGTCTCTTCCAGTGGAAACGACTGGAGAACCTGATAACTCTAGCAAAGGAAAACGTCACAAAGCTGAGCGAAAACCCTGCATTTCGAGGGAATAATAGGTAACTTCTTGGCAAACCTTGTTTGGCGAAGTATAGTTATCGTGTTCCACTGTTATCACACTTTTCTGGTATGTTTTTGTCAGAGGAACCAGCAAACATTTGAAGATTGAACAGAAACTAGACCTCACTGACACAATCAAGGATGGAGCTCGACTTTTCATACTTGATGAAGGAATTCGCAGGCAGCTTCTTCTTGCTTTGACCGAAGACTCCAAGCTTCACATTGAAGAAGTATGTAATATCTGATTGATACATAGTTGTCTATGTCGGAATATACTCAACTCTGATGTGATTGTATCTTGCAGGTAGTTGATGTATATAGACTGCTTGAAGACCAGGTAGATGTACCTTCAATGGCTTTAGGACTAGCACAAGGTATAAGTCCATTAGCCTTTCTTCCAGTTACATACTAGTAAATCATACATTTCATAATATATATGATTCATCTCGAACTTTACGTGTCTTAACTCTTGCAGACTTACCATCTGTTGCTCGAGATATATTGCTTTCATGGAGTGCCTCTGTATTATCAGACCGATAGTTCCCTTCTGAGTGCATTCCTCGATGCTGATAATATTTAATTTGTGATCCTTATGTAAAGTTGAGTTCTCCCTCTCTGACCTTCTCTTCTTTCCCTTATTTCTTCTCCTCTGGGTCGCATTTTCCCCGTGGGATCCAGGTGGAATCTCCAAAGTTTTGGGTAAATATATTTGTATAGTTACAGGGGAAGTGGTAAAGAGATGAAAGTCGTGTAATATGGGAAATTCGTGTTGATAACACCAAATTTTCAGAGGTATGATGCAGCGTGCAAACAAACGAATCGAAAAGAAAACATCATGTATAGCAGTGATTCTTATACAGTTGTTGTTTGCTGACCTATTTTTCTTGATTATATTTTGTCTGAAATGCTCATTGCAAGTCCAAATCCCCTTCTCACTGCTGTTCTGCATATAATAAGCCTTATGGCATGTATAAACGGTTGGTAATCTGTGTTCGAATTCAGAAAACCAAACATATTGCCAGATCTCAACTGATATCGCATGCTTAACGTAACGTACGAACAAGTAGGAAGGAACTGAAGATATATGCTTCAAGCTGAGATAAAGTTGCACGATAAGAAATCAAGAAAGAGAAATTTTCTAACATCCATCAGTCTCTCAGAGATAAGTACAAATGTCTCTATACTGATCTACAAGACTCTACTAAATCTGCTCATGATTCGTGAATCCTTTAGAACCTAGATCTCTGATACTAACTTATCACGACCCAAAATCCTAGCTTAGGACGTGATGGCGCCTAAACGTCTTTGCAAAGCAAGCTAACTCACAATCACTAGAATATAGTCCAGATTCCTTTTATTAACAAAGTTATATCATAAATTTAAACAGTGTAATATCTTATACAATCATAATATGGTTTAAGCACGACCAAAATAGGAAATACCCCCTCCCCCCAAGAATTAGGTGACATAAGTAAACGAGCAAGTACATAATCCAAATTGTCTGAGAGAAAGAAAAATAGATAGAAGATAAATAAGAATAGGGACAGGGCAAGGCGAAACAAATCCATGAGGTGCAACTCGCCCTAAGTCTTTGATCCCTTGCCTAGGCTCAACAAGCTGCTAGAACCTACCTGAGGATCTACACAAAAAGATATAGAAAAGCGTAGTATGAGTAAACCACAGTCGATACCCAATAAGTATCACTACTAGAAAACGACTATTTCCCGACTGTCAAAACGATCGGAATGCGGTAAAAAAATATTGGTTTCTGACTACATTCAGACCGAAATAATATGGTCGCGAAAGTGATCTGAAATAGTTTGCGACCGATTCCATCTGTAATTTACGACTACGACAGTCGGACAGTCAAAATATAAAATTGACTAATTAATGTTGTCAAGAGTGGTCGCAAATATTACACTATTTTTTCATTTTATTTTAGTTTTTCCACTACTGTCGTCACAAATCCATTATTATTTATTTATCTAATTTTTTTTCCTACTGCGGTCGCAAATCTAATTAATATTATTTATTTATTTACTTTTCCCCACTACAACGGTCGTAAATATTCCTGAATCTGTGAAATTTTAGAGCAATTTGCGATTACTGTGGTCGGAAAACAGTGGAAAAATTGGAAAAGTTTTAAATTTCAGCTACTTTAAAATTGTACCACCTGTCAATTCAATAATACAACAACTAAACAATCAATCCACCATTCCAAACACATCATTCCAGCCAATCAAACCACCATTCCAACCGATTAATCCACCATTTCAACTAATCAAAGCATCCCTAACTATTTTATCAAATCGAGAATTTTCATCATAGTTCTTTGCTAATGCACTACCCTTACTGCCAAATTCTTTTTGAAAATCGACATTGCCAACACTAGTAATATCCTCTCAATGAATAGTTCACACGTAATAATTTTTTATAAATTTAATTTTATAAAGATGAAATTTAACAACATCTGGTTGTAATAACTTCCGCATTTGCATGTCACACAAGGGCACCTAATCATCCCTTCACTAAGAAATTCATGAAGTGTTTTTGCTTTAGCTATAAATTCAGCAACTCCTTCTACAAATTCCTCCCCCAACCCACTACGATTAGGATATCTTCTGGTTTGCACTAAAGTGGCTTAAGTAGCCCTCGAGGAGTCCGTTTATTCTTTCCGTCTGAGCTTTCAAAGATATACCAACCTACGACATCTGACCATCAGATGCCGTAGGTCGTCTTCTAACATTACCGATATTTCGGGTCGATTATACTACGATATGCAAGCTCCATCTACACAAAGTAAATCCAAGATATTTAAAACAATATTACTTAGTATTATGCCAAAAAATCTTACGGTAATAAACCTATAAAAGAGAGATGTATTCTTTCCTTTCTACTGCACAATTAAAACGAGATGAAAGAAAAAATTATTATAACGTGTTTTTATTCCTAAAAAGGGAATAAAAACAACGTGTCTATTTTTCTCTTCTTTATTTTCCAGCAAACTAGTTTTAAGGTATGCGCTTTGCGCGTGTATTTCATATTAATGAAAACATAATTTTTAAAAATTATATAAACAATGTGTTTGAGTTATAAAATAGAAATTAAAAAAAATATAAGTTCCTGGAAACAAATATTGATCCTATTTAGCTTGTTAGATAAAGTAAAACATTATATTTTAAAAAAGTCATCAATGCTTTATTGTATGATTTTTGAGAACTTAGGTAGGAATTTCTTACGAAAATTAAAATAAGTAAATTTTTGTCTTTTAAGACGTGAGAATGAAAAGTTGGCAATGTAGCTCCTCAAAAAGTATTGCCATGTGAAAATGAGTCTATAAATAATGTAGGGAATTGTCATTTGTTGACATAAATGCAAACAAAAAGAAAAATAGTTAATGATATCTCAGTAAGATACATTCTATCTTCTAGTATTTCATTCTTATTACTTTAAAATTGTATCTCTTACCAATTTTACTCTTAAAGTTATATTATAATCAATTTAACTCTATTTTTGAATTCTTTCGCAATAATGCTTCTCTTATGGAAATAAATTTATATAGTCTAAGAGTTTTGTGAGCTTAAAAATAAATTATTTCTATGAAAAAATTGATTAGGATTTTTCGCTTATTAGTTAATCAAAGACTTAGCAATTAGTTTTATGAGGAAATAATTTATTTTTCTTGTTGATTTCAAATTCTAAATATTAGTCCAATTAATATTTTATAAATTTAACTGTAATAATTTTATCTGCCAACCATTTCTCTCTCTTAGGTAAGTAGTTCAACTGTAAAACAAAAATGTATTATAGTTTTTATATATACTTTACATTGATAACATGGAAGCAATAATAGTTATGAAATAATTATTCATAAAAATAATAATACTATTTTAAGTAATTAAACTTTTAATTGATTTTAAATTCTTAAATAATAAGACTTTCTATATAATTTAAATAATTAATAAAAAAGATAATTTTAGAGATGTCCTCTCATATTTGACTTTGTAACACTAATCTCCTTTGTGATTTACGACATCATATTTATCACCTTTATTTTAATTTTTTATAATAATACTTTTTATCTACTTATTATAATAGTTGACAAGGCGAGTTGCTATGATGGTAACACCCTCCACTTCCAACCAAGAGGTTGTCGTTTGAGTCACCCCAAGAGCAAGGTGGAGAGTTCTTGGAGGGAAGAATGTCGATGGTCTATTGGAAACAACCTCTCTACCCTATAATAGGGGTAAGGTCTGCGCTCACACTAGCCTTCTCAGACCCCACTAGTGAAATTATACTGGGCGTCAAATCGATCATATCATAATAGTAAAAAGTTATCATTTGACTAAGTTGTCCTTTCTGTTGTACTCCATTATTTAGTTAATTTTATAAACAATACTTTTATTACATAGTTTTTATTTTTTGTTGAAATTATTTTAACTATCAATGCTTACGTAAAAAAAAAAAAAGTTAAGTGAATTATTGTAAAACTCTTAGTTTTATTTTCTTCTTTTTACTTTTTATTTAAATTACTATAATAAACATTTAGTTTTGTTCTTTTCTAACGGATAATTATCCCATGAGAGCCAAACCGAATTATATCAGGAAAAAAAGCCATCAAATACATCAAATCTTCAGAAAAATAGCCGTTAGTGAAGCAAAATTACAAAATGCTTTTTACTTCTTTAACTGATAAATACCAATGCAATTGAAATTATACTAAACACACCCTAGCAACGTTTTCTCATCTCTTCCCATTCCAAAATTTTCTTTTTCGCTTCCCTCACCAAAATCTACTTATAAATTTGTAAACGGAAAAATGGTCTGATGTGTCCCTCTACTATGATTAATTGTTTAAAGTTGTCCCCTGTTATACTATTGGGCCATAAAACTCCCTGTCGTCTTACTATCCTACCAAATCTATCCTTAATTAGACGTAGGTGACACGTGGCCCGCATTCGTGCTCTTCTTATATCTGGGCACATATTAAGCGACCGCTCCACAAAACCCATAACCCGTAACCCCTTTTATCTTAAATTAGACCCGACCTATTAAGTTGGATGAGCTGGGCAAAGTGGGTAAAATACAGCCGTATGAATCAAGTGAATACGTTGATTTGACTTAAAATATTAAAATCTAAAAGAAAAAGTGCAAAACTACATGGTCTTATACAAAATTTCCCCCCTACCTACTTTACACCTTCTTCTTCCCCCACCCATACTCTTGCCTTCTTCTTCCCCTCTCCCCCAAAACCCATTTTTTAAATGTTCTTTCTTGCCACTGCTTCTCCCCCATTTCTTTCTCCATAAATTACATTTTGAGGAGAAATTTTTGCGAAAGAGTTTACATGTAAAGGGAAAAAACACCAGCATTAATGAAGTTTACAGCATCTTTGGGTTTAAATAATTTTTAAATTTCAACTTGAATATTGTTCTGCAATCTAAATTTTATGCCTTTAATGAGCTAAAATCGTTGAAATTTAGTTGAGATTGGTAATTGTTGGGGTCAACTTCGAAGAATCCACCATAATTAAAGGATGGAGATCTTAGGTCGAACTTTTTAAAAATGTAAAACTCATTGTTACTGTTCATTTGGGCGTTCTTCCCCACTGATTTTCGCTATGTATTATGTTCCTTTATTCTAATAGAAGTTCAGTCATGGTGATGAAGAGGAATTTTTTGGAACATAAAATTATTACATCTTCAATTTATAACCACCATGAGCAAGTTGAATCTAACGTGCCGCTGTTCTTGCAATAAAAGTCGCCTGAGGTGCTGCTACGAAGGCGTTAGACACCGGACAAACGGTCAAAGAGAAAACATGGTGCACAAAGGCCGCCGAAAAATTCTTCGACAAGATGCCGACCATACTCCATGGTCGGAGTTTCAGCTATTATTTCCCGTCAGATCCAGTAAATTTCAAACCCAAAGGTTTTCCATGGTTTCCGGCGAATTCTTCAATAGATTCCAGCTACATGACAGTTGATGTGAATATGACGAAGTCATTTTCTGTATCGTCGGTGGAAGGAAGTCAGAGAGTGTATTTGGTAGGAAGAAGAATGTTCTAATTTGGTTTTAAATTAATGGGTCGTGGGTTATGGGTTGGTGGGTTTCTAGAGCGGGTCGTCTAATTATATGCCCAGATTAAACAAATGCACGGATGGATGCCACGTGGAACCTTTGTCTAACTAAGGACACATTTGTATGGATAGTTGGACGGTAGGGACTTTTATGGCCCAATAGTATAACGGGGGACATATTTAAATAATTTACCATAGTAGAGGGATAGATCAGACTCTTTTCCGATTTGTAAATCCTCTAGGCTCAAACCATTTTAAATTCATTGAGGTCTAAAGTGCTCCTTAAGACATTATTCTTTGATATGATGGTACGCTTTTAGTTAATGTCAAAATCTCAACCACACTGTAATAACCCGACCGGTCGTTTTGAGAGTTATAGCATTCCCCCATTTACTGCTCATTTTGTACTTTATAGTTGTTATGTGACTTGCCGAATAGTCGGTTCGGGTCCGAAGAGATTTCAGAATGAATTGAGACACTTAGTCTCTTGGTTAAAAGATTAAGTTAAAATGGTTGACCGGATATCGACTTATGTGTAAACGACTCCGGAATGGAGTTTGATGGTTCCATTAGCTCCATTGAGTGATTTCGGACTTAGGAGCGTGTCCAGATTGTGATTTGGAAATCGGTAGTGGAATTAGGCTTGAAATGGAGAAAGTTGGATTTTGGAAAGTTTGACCAGGAGTGTACTTTTTTATATCGGAGTCGGATTCTGATTTCGGAAGTTGGTAGGTCCGTGATATCATTGGTAACTAGTGTGTAAAATTTGGGAGCTATCGAATTTGATAGGTTTTCGGCGTCGTTTCTAGAAGTTGGAATTCCTTAGTTTCAATAAGCATGAATTAGGGCGTGTTTCGTGTTTTTTATGTTGGTTGATGTGATTTTAAGGCTTGACTAAATTCGTAAGAGGTTTTAAGACTTTTTGGAATGTTTGGTTGAGGTCCTGGGGGCCTCGGGTTCATTCCAGATGGTTAACAGATCAAAAGTTAAAGTTGGGAGATTGCTGAAGTTGGACTCTACTGACGTAACCACACCTGCAGAGCTTTGAGCGCACATGCAAGCTCGCAGGTGCGGGCTGGGATGTGCAACTGCGATTTTGGAGGGGAGTATGCAGGTGGTCGCAGGTGCGAGGGAATTTCCGCACCTGCGTGACCTCAGATGCGGCAGACGGACCGCAGAAGCGCAATTAGGCGGTAGAGATGGGTACCACAGAAGCGGCTTGGATGATCGCATATGCGAGTCCGTAGGAGCGAAGTCAGGGGCCGCAGGAGTGGAAGGAGCCGTAGATGCGGGTGAGTGGTCGCTTCTGCGACACCGCAGAAGCGGAAGTGCTGGACAGAACACTTAAATACAAGGGTTTGCGATTTTGCTTCATTAACATTTTGAGCTCGGGTTTTGGCGATTATGAGAATTTGTAGGGGATTCTCGAAGTAAGTCATCAATAATCTTGTTTCCCCATTGATTTTCCCACCTAGTTGGTGTGTATTTAAGGTGTATATGGGGGGTTTGAAGCTAGGGATTTGGAGAGTTTGATTTGGGGATTTGGGTGATGATTTGGTGTCGAATTTTGATAAATTTGGTATGGTTAGACTCATGATTGAATGGGCTTTCGGGTTCTTTGAATTTTATCAAATTTTGAGGCGTGGGCCCAGGGGTCGGCATTTGAGTCGATTTTTGACTTTTGATTAATAACTTAGAATTTCATGTGGGGTTGATTCCTTTAGCCCATATTGATTATATCGATTTATTTATGGCTAGAGACGCATTCGGAGGTCGTTTCGCGGGGTAAGGGTGTGTTGGAGTAGAGATTGCTCAGATTGAGGTAAGTAACAGTTCTAAATTTGGTTCTGAGGGTATGGAACCCAGTATTTTGTGTCATGTGTTTGGTTTTAAGGTGACACACATGCTAGGTGACTGGCATATGGTGTGCACCGTAGGAATTGTGACTTGGCTAATTCTATGAAACTATGTAGTTGAATAATCTAATGTTATCCGTACATTTTCACGTATTAGAGAAATTGAACTGCAAATCATGTTAGAAATCAGGTTTAGACCATGTGTTGGCACTATAGGGGCCCACAGAGGTCGTGTACATGTTGAGTTATCTGCTAAATTGTTGTTTTGTACTCAGTCATAGTTTTACTTGCATGTTACATCTCAGTCTCTATTTTTCATTATTGATGCATTATATCATTGTTGTTTGGGCTGATTATCATGATTTCTGAGAGCCCGGGAGACTAGAGAGGTTGATGACAGAGTGAGGCCGAGGGCCTAATTGTAAAGATATTTACGGGATCAGGCTATATGCCGCATCATATTTCATTGATTTATGCCATGATTGGCTTGATGTAGCGCTTGCGATGGAGGAGCCCCTTCGGAGTCTGTACACACCCTGAGTGAGCGCAAGTACCTACTGAGTGCTAGTGCCTAGTGCTGAGTGATTGAGAGGAATGGGTGACTGTAAGGAAAAAGTGATTGTGAGGTTGGAGCAAATGGGAGGACTGGGTGACTGTTGCTCTGAGAGGATGCATTGACTTCATTATTATTGCACTTCAGCTGTCATATATCACTTTCTTGAAATTTCTGAGAGATATTATCTTCTGTTTTAATCGAACTTGACATGAATTAACTGTTTTGGTCTTAATTGTCAAACTTGAAAGCATGCCTACCTTTCTATGTTGAAATCCTTGTAATTGAACTTTAATTATGAAGCTCGTCACTACTTTCAATTCTTTATTTAGGCTTGTTATTTACTGAGTTGGTTGTACCCACGCTACACCCTGCATTTCGTGTGCAAATTTAGGTGTTTTCGGACATGGTGGGTGTTGATTTCATTGCATTGTTGATATTTTGGGAGATTTCAAGGTAGCTTCCCGGCGTTTCACAGACCTTGTCTCTCCTTCTCTATATTTCTGCTTATTGTATTTAGTTCCGGACTATCATAGACACTATTTTCCATACTTATGACGTATAGATGCTCATGTACTCTGTGACACCCCGATATTTGGTAATTTCCGGGTAGAGTTTTAGGTTTCTACCTTGTTTATGGGAAGTTTTATTATTTAAACTGTTTTAATCCATTTTTCTATTAAAAGTGTTGGAATTATTTCGTAAATATCGGCTTTCCTAGTACCACATTAGTCGCCATCACGACAGGTTAAGATTTGGGCTGTGACATGTTGGTATCAAATCCTAGGTTACATAGGTCTCCCGAGTCATGAGTAGGTTTAGAAAAGTCTTGCGGATCAGTACGGAGACGCCTGTACTTATCTTTGAGAGGCTGCCGAACCCTTAGGAAACTTCACATTCTTGTATTTTTGTCGTGTCGATTTGTTGATTCCGGTAACTAAACTTCTGTATTATATTCTCTCACAGATGGTGAGGACACGTGCTACCCGTCAGGACAGATAGCCATTAATACCACGGGCCAGGGACACGAGAAGCTGAGGCCACAGTAGAGGTAGAGGTACAACTCATACAACAGTTAGGGCAGCACCTGTAGATCCGCTAGTTGCCATAGTTCAGGAGAAGGTTCCAGTTGTGGATGAGTTAGTGGGCCCAACTCATGCACTAATTATGCCCATTGTGATTCCAGGTCTTCAGGAGGCTTTGGCTCAAGCAATCTCTGTTCCGGCTGCAGCAACCACTTCTCAGGGCGGGGGAGGTACTCAGACTCCCGTCGTATGTACTCCAGAGCAGATGATGTAGTTACTCCAAACACTGGGGGCACTACCTTTCGAGCCGATTGTAGCTGCTCAGGACTAGGTGGTCCCCGTTATGACAGAAGATGAGTAGAGGAGACTAGAGTGATTTGGGAGGCTTTAGCCTCCATCATTTAGTGGTGCTGAGTAAGTGGATGCTTAGAGCTTCTTGGATAAGTGCCAGCGGATTCTTCGCACTGTGGGTGTTCTGGAGACCAATGGGCTCTTATTCACTGCTTTTCAGTTCACTGCCCTGCCTTCAAATGGTGAGAGGCTTATGAGAGGCGTAGGCTGGTCGGTACAACACCACTTACATGGCAGGAGTTCTCCGTTCTCTTCTTTGAGAAGTTCATGCCGCAGTCTTGCAGGGAGGAGCTGCGCAAACAGTTTGAGCAGTTACGTCATGAGGGCATGTCTGTGACGCAGTACGAGATGAGGTTTTCTAAGTTGGCTCATCATGCAGTTAGGTTGGCTCCCACTGATAGGGAGAGGATTATGAGGTTCATTGATGGCCTCACATATGAGCTATGGTTGCTTAAGAATCGGGAGAGGGTGTCTGGTGCTACTTTCGATGAGGCGGTTGACATTGCTCGATAGTTAGAGATGGTCCGTATCCAGGAGCGTGGAGAGAGGGAGGCCAAGAGGCATCGTGGATATAGTGGTTTCAGCGATGTTCCTTTTGGGGTCAGTTCTACCACGATAGGGGTTATCCTTATAGGCACGCTCAGACGGCTCGTTCAGTTCACCGTAGTGCATCATCCATCCATGGTTAATATAGTTCTCATCAGTGTCAGTCATCTCTCAGTGCCTTTCCAGCTCAGAGTTCGTCCTATGTTCCATCAGTTCAGGGTTCATCTATATCGGGTCCCTCTAGCAGTTACCCCGGTGTTTGGGGCCCCCTTCAGTCCCCACCACCAGCGCCGGGGAGTTTCTTTTAGTGCGGGGAGTTTTGGCATATGTGGTGGTAGTGTCCTCGTCGCCCGGGAGGTCCAGTGCAGCAGAAGAGTCAGTTGCAACTTCGGCACCAGTTACTGCACCACATACCCACCCAGCTCCAGGTAGGGCTCAGTCAGCTAGGGGTTGCCCAAGAGGGGGAGGCCGATCAGAGGCCAAGCCCGATTCAATGTTATTCCTGCCAGGCCAGATGTTGTTGCTTCTAATGCAGTGATCACATGTATTGTCTTAGTATGCCACATGGATGCCTCTGTATCATTTTACCTTGGTTCCACTTATTCGTATGTATCATCATATTTTGCTCATTATCTGGATATGCCCCGTGAGTCCTTAGTTTCATTTTTTCTTGTATCTACGCCAGTGGGAGATACTATTATTGTGGACCGTGTATATCGGTCGTGTATAGTGACTATTCGGGGATTGGAGACTAGAGTTGATCTCTTACTGCTTAGTATGGTGGACTTCGACGTGATTTTGGGTATGGATTGGTTTTCCACATGTCATGTTTTTTTAGATTGGCACGCTAAGACCGTGACGTTGGCGATGCCGGGGTTGCCAAGGATTGAGTGGAGGTGTTCTATAGACTATGTTCCCAGTAGAGTGATTTCATACTTGAAGGTCTAGCGGATGGTTGGGAAGGGTTGTTTATCTTATTTGGCCTTTGTGAGGGATGTTGGTGCTGATACTTCTACTATTAATTCTGTTCCGGTGGTGCGAGAGTTTCCGGATGTGTTTCCTGCAGATCTGTCGGGGAAGCCACCTGACAAGGATATTGACATTGGTATTGACTTGGTGTCGGGTGTTGATACCCAATTTTGCCCTCATATTTTTCCAAATAGTGTATATATTTTCTTTTCTTTTTTAACATAAAGGATAAATTTATATAAACTTAAACGTAAGGCTTATTACATGACCTTAGTAGAGATTGTTTCTAGGGCATTTACATTGCCCGTAGTAGCTAGACTATTACAAACGTAGCTAGGAACTTTTTTAAAAACATAACAACAACTATGATTGTCCTTTTTCATTACATGATCAAGAAAAAAGGGTGGATGTGCATGTCGATAAAGTTGAGTAGGGATGGTACTCCTTGCAGCTTCCTTGGCCAGACTATGTGCTGCTCCATTGGCCTCTCCGAAATTATGCCTCAGGATTGGGTGCTTCAGCTGCATCAACAACCATCTGCATTCAAGAATTAAGTTAGACAAGTGATTTCCATTATTTGAGATAAGGTTAATGATATCCGTGGAGTCTGTTTCGATCTCAAGCTTGTCCAGTTTCCATTCTATGGAAAGCTTAAGCCCCTCAAGGAGGGCTAGAACCTCAGCATGCGTGGAAGATATTGCATATGTTGTCTTGTGATATCCCACAATCCAGTCTCCATTGGAATCTCTAATGACCCCTCCTATACCTGCTAATTTATTGATGCCTGAGAATGCTCCATCACAGTTAAGTTTATACCATTTCTTGGGTGGTTTATGCCATTTGACATTGACATTGGTCTTTTTGGTGATGTATGTGTATTTTTCAGTAAGGAATATATATTCCCATGCTTGGTGCATCATATTTTTTATGTTAATCTTGTTTTGCAAGTTGTTTGAGTTGTTTTTGTTTCTATTTGTCCAAAGGTTCCAGATGGAATATGGGAAAAGAGTGTCCCAATTAATATTATTTCTATTTTGGACAATGAATATATCTTTCAAATCATCTAACCAATTATCCAGCTTAATGAGGTCGTTATGATTAATACCAAGGTCTTGCCAAAGTTTGCAGTCAATGGGACACGTTAAGAAAATGTGGATAATATCTTCAATGCCCTTCCTACAACTCGTGCATGTGTTGTCTATATTCATATCTAGGTGTTCTAGGTAGGATCTACAAGGAAGTCGATTGTTCATGCATTTCCACAATAGGAATTTTAATTTGTTAGGGCATTGTAGATGCCATATCCAGTCAAAATTTGTGGTAGAGAAGTGCTCCTTGTCTAGTAAGGTGTTGCAAGATTTGGTTGTGAAGATGCCATTGGAGATTTGTGTCCAACTAATTCTGTCCCATTTTGTATCATTGGAGGATAAAAGAAATATTTTTATGGTTCCATTTCCCATTTCTAATAATGTTGGATATTATTAGGTGCTCGTCCGTACGTGACAAGGGTCCTGAAATGATTGATCTGAGGGAGTTGGCGTTTTAAATCCACTTGGAAAACCAAATGTCTAGATTTGTGTTTTTTGAAGGGTGGCAAAGGAGTCCTTTATTGCAGATCTCCCAGCCCTTGTTAATCGCTTGACAAATAAAGGATGTACCCTTAGTGTACTTAGTGTATGCATATTTTGCACATATGAGTTGGCACTAAGGGTTGTTGGGGTTTTGAAGGAGACGCCAAACAAGGTTTGCTAGAGACACCATATTAATGGAATTAGCATGTTTGAGACCTAAACCACCATTTATTTTGTCCCTAGTGATAGTTTTCCAGTTTATAAGGTGGATTTTTCTAGTAGTTGGTGTTGATCCCCAAAGAAAGTCTCTTTGGATTTTGTCGATTGTTTTAATTATTTTTTGGGGAGGGGGAGGGGGTGGGGGGGAGAATTGTGAATTGCATGGCATAAGAGGGGATGACACTAAGAGTACTAGTAGTCAATGTAGCTCGACCAACCATGTTGATGAAGGGACACTTCCAATGGGACAAATTTGAGTGGATGTTATCAATTAAATATTGGAAGTCTTTGGATTTAGGCTTATGATTAAGGATAGGGAAGCCTAGGTACTTTCCGAACACATGAGTTGTTTTTATGACAAAGGTGGATGTTAGGAAAGTTTGTTGATCTTTTGGACAGTACTTAGGGATAACTATCTTTGATTTGGCTTTGTTGATTGCCAAGCCTGATTCTAAGGAGAAATGATCCAAGCATTTCTTCATGGTTAGGATAGTTTTTTTATTGGCTTTACCCATAAGAGTGATGTCATCCGCAAAGAAGACGTGGGATAAGGAGGGACCTCTGGGGCTGATGTGGATGGGATCCCAATTGAGTATGTCAACTTTTTGATTTATGAGTCGAGAAAGGATCTCCACACAGAGAATGAAAATGTAAGGGGACATTGGGTCACCTTGGCGTATTCCTTGAGTAGGGTGGAAGGTATTAGTTCTTTCCCCATTCACTAGAATGGACATTGAACTAGTAGTAATGCAGTGCATGATTAGATTGGTTAGTTTAGGGGGAAATTGAAAGAAAATTTAAGAGTTTTGTAGAATGAAGGACCACTCCAATATATCAAGCGCTTTTTCAAGATCTAGTTTGATGATTAAGTCAAATTTCTTTTTCTTAGACTTATTAAGATTATGCATAATCTCCTGTATAATTATAGCATTGTCACTACATCTTTTAGTCTATTCACAATGATTTTTGTAATAACTTTGTAAGAATATTGTGAAAATATTGTGACAAAACTTTATTACTGACTCACCCACAACATGCCAATATTTTTGATAAAAATAAGGATGAATTCCATCGGGTCCAGGGGCTTTGTAGGGTTTGAAGGAGAAGATAGCTTTTGAGATTTCTATATTAGAGAGAAGATTATCAAGTCTATTAAGGTTGATACTATTCCCCATCCAGATTGTATTTTCAATATTTGTATTTGGGGAATATTCATTGTAGGTGGTAAAAGCATTCATAAAAAACGAAAGGGTATGGTCTAGAATTTGGCTTGGGTCATATACCCTACTACCATCATCTTTAATGAAATGAGTAATAGTATTTTGACGTTTTCTATTAGTGGCTATAATATGAAAATATTTCGTGTTGGCATCTCCTTCATTCATCCAATTGAGCCTAGATCTGAGCTTCCAAAAATCATGCTCCAAATGAAGGATGTTGTTGTATTCTAATTGTAGATTAGATTCAAGGTTTTGGAGGAAGCTACTGTGCTGGTACTGGGGGGGAGCATTGGATCCCATTAAGCCTAGCAAGTATTTTCCTTTTCTTGTTGAAGATATTACCAAATGTATTATTTTTCCACTCAATAACCAAATCCCTAAAGTTGCTATGAGCATGAGTTAAATCATTATTTAACCAAGATTTTTTCACTATGTTGATAAAATCCGGATGTTTGCACCAAATTGTTTCTAAACGAAAGGGTATCTCATTACTATTAATACTTTTTGGTCTAAGGTTGATTAATAGTGGGTTATGGTCCGAATGTGTCTTAGGAAGGTGTGTGATTACAACTTTAGGGAATTGGGTAACCCATTTATCATTAGCAAAGATTCTATCTAAGCGTTCCATGATAAGCCCTTTATTAAATTTTCTCTTATTGGACCTTGTATATTTACAAACTTTGTAACCAAGATCAATTAGATTACAACGGTTTACACTGTCCCAAAACATTTTACTATGCTTTCTATTGATTTGATTACCACCAAATTTTTCAGTAGAGCATAGGACTTCATTAAAGTCCCCCCCCAATAACCAAGGTCCCATGTGATGTTTGCTAATATTTTCAATATTATTCCACATGCTACAACGAGTTGAACAATTTGTACTAGCATAAATAGACTAGAATAACCAAGTAGTGTGATTTGGGAATACCTCAATAGAAGCGTGGATTTTATTGTTGTTCCTAAAAAAGTCATGGACTCTAACCAAGCTAGCATCCCACAGGAGTACTATACCACCAGATTGCCCATCACTAGGAATTTCTATCATCTGGGAGAAGTTGAAGTCACTGAGCAGGGGTAAGTGGCTTTCCATCCTAGTCTCAAGCAAGGTGACCATGCAGGGGAGATGGGTGTCTAGCATTTCCCTAAAGTTCACTCAAAAGTTGCCGTTGTTCCCACCCTGTATGTTCCAAATTAGCACGTTGGTTGGCCTAAACATCGATGCAAGATTTTTGATTGCCCATTTTCCCTATGGTCTTGTGGTATTAGGTTCCTCCTCATTGTTGGGACAAGGATCATTGCATGGTTGCCTACAGTGGGATCCTGTTTGGGTCTCACATCTATTGTGAACTTTGACATGGTTGCCGGACAACTCAGCACATAGCGTTTCTCCTTTTGATCCATGAATAGATAGACCTTTACCTCGTTTAACCTTGAAAATTCTAGGGCTGGACCTGACCCTAGTAGATTTATCTCTCATTCCTCCTCCATTTGGTTGTCTTCTGGCTCTTGTGCGTTGGGAGGTGCTGGGGCTTGAGGGATGATGGGTGGGTTCTGTGGTGGGGCAGCTTGGTTCAGTGGATGAGGGGGAGTTGATGGAGTTGATGCATGCATGGGTTGATTGGCTACTAACTCAACTGGAACTGTCCAAGGGATGAATATTGGATTGGTGTTGGTTATTTCCCCCAGGGGAAAGAATGGTAGATTCACTAGGATTTGTTGGGATTGGATTGGGTTGTAATGACTTAGGAGATTCCACTGGCTTCTCATTTCTTGGGCATGATTCAGGGTCATTGAGGGGGCAATGGGATGAAGTATATTGTTCATCCAAACATGGTTCATGTAATTGTTCATGGCCATGTTCATTCCTTCCGACATAAGTTGTGCTAGGAAATGAGAGTTTTGTAGAATTATGATTGTATCTTGACCATTAAGACTCAGGCTGAAGGTTATGGCATGTCCCATTAGGGCTTGTTCCACCCACGATAGTGGTAGGTGGTCCTGTGGGAGAGGAGGTTGGATGAAGAACAATTGGTTGCTTCCTGTGGCTGTAGTTTGTGGGAGAGGTGGGTTGGACATGTTTAGGGCTCTTTGGTGGCTTAGTATTTGGATCAGGCTGTATATCCTCCTTTGTGAGGTTGGAAGTCTTGCCATTGTTTATTGTTGAGGAGGGAGATATAATACATAGGGGAGGGGTAGTGTCTAGGGTTGATAGATTTGGTATAGGGCTTTTGATGAGAGTATCTTTAGGTTGGATATGGAACTTTCTTGTGGCAGTGGTATTTGTAAGATTAGAATTAGATTTTGTATCTTCTTCGTGTGTGGTGTTATTGGTTGTGAGTCCATTTGGCAGTAAGTTGTGTGCCATTTGTTCGAATGAAGTTAAATTTAGAGTGTTGTCCATGCAGAGAGTGTTTGTTTGGTTAGTATTAATGTTAGTGTTGTTTGAAGTTTGATTGGTTGTAGTAGAGGTAGAGTGTGAGTGATTAACCTCTAATGGGCTATGATTACGTGTGGTAGATGTATTATTGACATGCAAGGCCATGGGTTGGTCATTTGCATTAGTTGCCAAATGTCCAATTAGTTTTTGGTTGCCAGCCACGTCAACTTGCATGGCACATTTGTCGAGTTTTGTGGTGTTTTTTTATATTTTGTATTAGTGTCCGGCGGAGATAACAAAGTAGGCTGGACAATTTTATTATTAACATGATTCATTGAAGGAATATTAGTGAGTTGATTTTTATAGTGGATTTTAGGATTAAGCTTAGATTAGCAAATGAATTCTGACCCACGATACTATTAATGTTAATTGAGGATTTGAACATACCTGCATTTCTCCTTAGTAGGGGAGCTACCTTACCAGTATTGGCTATTGGCCTCTAAACTTTTGGTTGAATCTTTTCTTCTTTGGGATTTCCACCTTTTGCCAAGTTTCCTCCTTTGGCATTTGGGTGTCAGTGTTTGAAGTAGAGACAACCCCTGCTGATAGGTTTCTTGCTTTGGCTTCATTTGTACTTGGCATTGCATGTGGCAATTTTTTGTATAGGCATGTGGTAGATGAATGACCCAATCTGCCGCAACTCTTGCATAACTATTTTTCCCCTTCATATAAGATTTCCTGTCTATGGTGACCAATGATGATGGAGGATGCTACTGGTATCTCTAGAGGGACTTCAATGCATAGCCTTGCATATCTCCTCCTTAAAGTAGATGATGTGCATGCATCAATTTTCAGTAACTTGCCAATTGTGTTACCCACTTTTCCTAATATGTGAACATCATAAAATTTTGTAGGCAATTGTGGTAGCCTTATCCAAATGGCTGCTTTGGTTAATTTCTCTTTCGATGCAATAAAATTTGGGATCCATTTTTGGACGGACATAAAATGACCTAGGATGAACCATGGGCCATTATGGAGGACTTTAAGCATGCTGGATTCCGTATTGAATTTAGTTATATAATAGTCTGATCCTAGGTCGATCAATGGGAAGTTTTCATTTAGTTTCCATTGGTCTTGGATTTTTCTCTTAAGGAGTTGGTGTTGGATTCTTATGCCTTGTAGCTTAATGATAGTAGAGTACCTCCAGGGGGCATAGATCCTTTGTAGTTTATCCGGTGTGAGATGGATTTGATGCTCACCTTCCTTAATATGTGTAGGATCAGTGCTTAATGGCATTTGGTGATCATGGATATGAGGCCCATCATCTATAACCATATTAATTTGGCCATCATGTATACCCTCTAGGAGTTTATCTTTGAAGTTGATTTTGGATGGTGGCAGATTTGGGGAGATTTGAGGGTTGGTGATGTTGGGGTCTGGTGGTTTTGGAAGCATTGGTGTGGAGGTTCTTGGCTGTTTCACGATGGTGGAGTTGGTAGAGAGAACTGTCTACTCAGTGTATATATTTTCAAAATGTCATCTTGCATTATTAATTAGTTTACAAGATTTATACAAATATCTTTATAATTTTTCCATGATTTTTAAAGCTTTAAAATTAATTTTCTTGCATTTAAATTACTTGAATATTTATTAATTATCCTTTTAAATTATTTTGTGATGATCTAATCATCCAAAATTATTATTCACACACACATATATGTTTATAATTTTTTTTACATCATTTCATATAATTATGTTTGTATTTTTATCTATTTACGTAATTTTATAATAATAGCCTATGTTCATGCATTATTACGTTTTATTTACATAATTTGTGCCAAAAGAGCATTTTTATATTTTTATAATGTTAAGTTATTATTTTCAATTATTATAGTGCATAAAAAATCATTATTAATTATTTTATTTAAACAATTTTGTGTATTTAAAATATAGCCCAAATTATACAATTTTTTCGGACCACACTAGTGACCCAAACCCCTCAAATCTCTGTCCCAACTTCCCTAGCCCAACACCAACAACCCACTATCCTACACCCATTTCCTGACCCGCCCCACTTCCCTTTTGATCTTGGCCGTTGATCTCAAATGATCAACGTCCCATAATAATTCCCCCACCTCTCCTTATAACCTCACAACCCTAAACCCTAACCCATTTTTTTTCAACCGGCTGACTTTATACGCTCTCAAAACTTCATTCCTGTTGGTACTGCCTATTCTTCGGAGCGGTTAGCTGAGATTTATATTAGGGAGATTGTCCGATTGCATGGTGTTCTAGTTTCTATCATTTCAGACAAAGGTACTCAGTTTACATCTCAATTTTGGAGGGCCGTGCAGAGAGAGTTGGGTACTCAGGTTGAGTTGAGCACATCGTTTCATCCTCAGCCTGACGGTCAGTCAGAGCGTACTATTCAGATTCTGGAGGACATGTTGCGTGCCTATGTCATTGATTTTGGGGGTTCTGGGACTAGTTTCTGCCACTCGCGGAGTTTGCATACAATAATAGTTATCAGTCGAGTATCCAGATGGCTCCGTATGAGGCTTTATATGGTAGGAAGTGTAGGTCTCTGATTGGTGGTTCGAGCCGGGTGAGGCCAGGCTATTGGGCACAGACTTGGTGCACGATGCGTTGGATAAGGTGAAGTTGATTCAGGATCGACTTCGCACGGCGCAATCTAGGTAGAAGAGTTATGCGGACCGGAAGGTTCGGGATGTTTCTTTCACGGAGGGGTAGGAGATACTGCTGAAGGTTACACCCATGAAGGGTGTTATGAGGTTCGGGAAGAGGGGTAAGTTGAGTCCCCGGTTCATTGGGCCTTTTGAGGTGCTTCAGAGGGTTGGAGAGGTGGCTTATAGACTTGCTTTGCCACCCAGCTTATCGAGTGTTCATCCGGTGTTCCATGTTTCGATGCTCCGGAAGTATGTTGGTGACTCGACTCATGTTTTGGACTTCAGCACGGTTCAGCTCGAGGGTGATATGTCATATGAGGTAGAGCTAGTGGCTATTTTGGGTCGTCAGGTCAGAAGGTTGAGGTCTAAGGATATAACTTCAGTGAAGGTGCAGTGGAGAGGGAAGCCGGTGGAGGAGGCCAGTTGGGAGACCGAGCGGGAGATGCGGAGCAGATATCCTCACTTGTTTGAGACTTCATGTATGTTTCTATACCCGTTCGAGGACGAACGTTTGTTCAAGAGGGGGAGAATGTAACGACCCAGCCGGTCGTTCCGCGAGATTAGCTCCGTTATTCCTGTTTCTGCTTTGTCATGCATTGCTTAGTCTGTTTGTGATGTGTTGGGGTTGGTTGGTTCGGGTCAGAGTGGTCGTGGCGAGTATTGAGACACTTAGTCTCTTATATTAGTTTAATGGTTAGAAAAGTCAATCGGGAGTTGACTATTAGGCAAACGACCTCAGAATATGGATTTTATGGCTCGGATAGCTTCGTTAGGTGATTTGAGACTTAGGAGTGTGTTCAGAACATGGTTTTGATGTCCGATGTAAAATTATGCTTGAAATGGCGAAACTGAATTTTTGGCGATTTCCGGTCAGCAGTGAAAAATAGACAATCGGGGTTGGAATGGAATTCCGGAAGTTGGAGAAGGTTCGTAGTGTCATTTTGGTATGTGTGCAAATTTCAGTCAATCAGACGTGTTTTGGGTGGTTTCGGCATCATTGGCGAAATTTAGAAATCTCAAAGTTCATAGGCTTGAATCCGATGTGATTTTGATGTTTTGGCATTATTTTGGGTGTTTCGAAGGCTAGACTAAGTTTGAATAAGGTTACGGGATGTGTTGGTATGCTTGGTTGAGGTCCCGAGGGCCTCAGGTGAGTTTCGGGTGGTTAACGGTTCAAATTTTGGACTTAAGAGTTGGCAGATTTTGCTGGTGTGAAATATTCTGGTGTTCTTCTATGCGATCGCAGGGGTATGTATGCGATCGCATAGGCTTATATGAGGCAGCATGATTTTTGGTCTATGCGATCGCCTCTGTGGGGCCGCGATCGCGTGAGTGAAAGAGTGATGAGCAGTGCGATCGTGTGGGGTAGGCCTGCGGACGCATAGGGTTGAGGTGCGCGTGGGGCTGAGTGGTGAGCTGTGCGAACGCGTGGGGTGAGGACGCGATCGCGTAGAAGGGGTTTATCAGTGCTTCGCGAACACGTACCTGGGAACGCGAACGCACTGAGTAAAATAGGGGCGCCTGGGCAGTGTATCTAAAAAGCCATATCCGCGACCTTTAGCCATGTTTTCACTATTTTTGGGCGGATTTGAAGCTTTTGAGAGAGATTTAAGAGGGAATCAAAGGGGAAACACTTGGAGGTAAGATTTTGACTTCATAACTCGATTCTATGTTGATTTCTAAGCAATTAAACCTGAAATTAGTGGGATTTGAACCCAAAATCGGGAAGGTTAGGGCATGGGAAATTGGAGACTTTAATTGAGGAATTGAACGGGCAATTGTGGTCCGATTTTGATGTTCTTGGTATGTATAGACTCATGGGAGAATAAGGATTCTAGTTTTGTGATTTTTATCGGTATCCGAGACGTGGGCCCGGGGGTCGGGTTTGGCCAATTTCAGGATTTGTGCCTAATTTTGATAGTTTTGAATGTGTTTCATCTCCCTAGCATATTTGATGTTATTAATCTGGTTTTGAATAGATTCGGAGCATTTGGGAGCCAATTCGAGGAGCAAGAGTACCGCGGAGTAGTATTCAGGCCGGTTTGAGGTAAGTAACGGTTGTAACTCTAGACCTGAGGGTATGAAACCCCGGTATTTCGTATTGTTTTGATAAATGAGGTGAAGCACATGATAGGTTACGAGCATGTGGGCGTGCACCAATAGGGATTGTTACTTGGTCTGGCCCGTAGCGACTATTAAGCCGCGTGTTTGATTTGAAACCTTATGATATCCTGTATTTTAGAGAATTATACTTTATCCTGGGCTGTATGCCAGGTTTGGGGCCTTGTGCCGACCTGTTTAGACCCTCAGGGGTATTTTTCCACTATTCTCACACTATTTTTGATAGAAAATTTATGAACTCAGTCAAGCTTTATACCTGTTGTTGTTATCATTGTAATCACACTATTTTAGAATACTGAGAGGTAATTTGGGCTGAGTCCCGTGAGTTGAGATGAGTTGCCCGAGTGGCTTGTGAGGATGACTGAGTGCGGCCAAGAGCCGAGTTGTGAGGATAGTTATGGATCAGGCTGCACGCCGCATCAGATATTATATGGATCGGGCTACACGCCATAGCGATATATATATTAGATCGGGCTGCACATCGCAACAATATAGCGCTTGCGCTGTAAGAGACCCTTCGGAGTCTGTACACCCCCAATGAGCGTAGTCGACTATTATTTGGATCGGGATGCACGCCGCAACGTATGTTGTGTGGATCAGTCTGCACGCCGCAACAGTTATGTGTGTTCATGGTACCTGTTGAGTGAGAGTTCTGAGTGTGAGCGTTGATTTGTGTTACTAGCGTCACGAGTGACTGAGAGACCTTATTTATGAGTGATACTGATCCCTAGAGGCTATTATTTGTGAGATCATTGTTTCTCACTTTTCTTTACACTTAATCTCTTTGATAAAGGTTGAATTACTGTTTTATGGAAGTTTAAACGGAAAAACGGGAATTTGTAAAGTATTTTGCAAATATAGACTTTGACTTGATATATTTACCTTTAGTGGCACTTATTTTGAGAAATTATGAGTTTTAAATGCTCGTCACTACACTCAAGTCTTTAGTTACGATTGTTACTTACTAAGTTGGCGTACTCACGTTACTCCCTGCACCTTGTGTGCAGATACAAGTACTCGGTCAGAGCGCTAGCTGACTTCTCTCTTTCTTGGAGTATGATCGAGGATATAGGTAGCTTCTCAGCGTCCACATCTTGCCTTTTTCCTTTTTCCTTTTCCTAGTTCATAGTTGTTTTGTACTTTCTGGACTTGTATTAGCAAAGTCATATTATCATACAGTGTATTTGCTACTTTAGATGCTCATGACAGTTGACTCGGGGTGTTAGGGCCGTGGTTAGACTTGATTCTTTCTGTTATTATTGCTGCTAAATATGTTTTTAAACGGAAATATTAAATGAAATATTATGACTTATGATTTAAACGGAAAGCTTTACATGTTATTCTCGGTAGTTTGGCTAGCCTAGTTTCACGATAGGCGCCATCACGACCCATATTGGTTTGGGGTCGTGACAACTTGTCCATTTTTGACAAGTATCGGTCTTTGAATAAAATGAGATTGGCTTCATTATCCAAGATTTGGATGATATTTTGTCCTTATACGTTCATAGCAAGGCTATGAGGTTTAGATTCACCAAGATCTCCGGCCAATTTCTGATCCTAGTCAAACTAGGGTTTACCTGGGTTCTTCTCCTAATTTTATTCTAAATTGATTTATGTGTGTTCTTCTTTCCTTGTTTATGTTTGATTGACTGTATTTCCTTACTTATGTGTTGATTTTATTACTATATAAACCCCTCCCCTAATCCCCTTTAAGGTACCTGGAATCTCCTTAAGAACTATCCCTCACTCTCACTTATTCGATACTATCCGGAAATTGAGCTCTTGGCCAGCTGGAAGCCAATGGCACCATATTCTGTTGACCTTCTCTAGTGCAAGCACTGCTCGAGGTCAATTTCGAGGCCCTTGTGAACTTTGAAGCACTGGGGGTTTGGGGTCTTTCGTCACTCACCTGCAATTGTTGTTGTTTTTGAGATTTTCTAAATTTGTTTGTTTGCAACTGGTTAGAGACATGCCCTCTAGTAACTTTACTTTTCCTTGCTTTGCCAAAACCCTTTTGAGACTATGTTCTTGCTCAAATTACTCTCTTCATGTTGAATCCTCCTACGTATAATTTGCTATTTCTCTGCAAGTTTTGCGACAATGATGTCTAAGTGCTTAGCTTAACATGACAGCCTTAGTGCATGCCCGATTATAAGTGTCCATCTTGATTAATTGCTCACCTTCATGTTTAAGTGTAAAATGGTCTGTTGTTTGTCCTGACTTATATCCTCTTAGGGGACTAATGCATGCCTAAAACCCATTGAAGTGCGTCTTTGCTAAGACTTTTCATATACAAACTGCCACTTCTCTAAATTCACCCTGTGTTTATATGATTATATGAGTCCTAAGCAAAATTGTTTCTTTGCTTTCACATGCTCAATGGTCATTTCAAGACTCCTAGGGTGAAATCCGACATATGCCTAGTCTATTCCATCTTTCTTCATGTGATGCCTTCTTGCCTTATGAATGCTCACCTGTTGAATGTAAAACCTTTTGTGATAGTTTGTATTTACCTAAACAGTTCACATGTTAAGCTTTGCAAATTAGTTGTCCTCCTTAGGTTCTTATGTTGAAGTTTCTATGTTAAGTCTATATAATCTTGCCCATGACATTGTTAGATTCCCATGTTTGAATCCCTGTTTAAGGCTCCTTAGGATAGTTCTGAACCAGGATGATTTCTGAAACTTAGTTAGAAATAATCCACCCTCCACTTCCAACCAAGAGGTTGTGAGTTCGAGTCACCCTAAGAGCAAGGTGGGGAGTTCTTGGAGGGAAGGATGCTGAGGGTCTATTGGAAACAGCCTCTCTACCCTAAGGTAGGGGTAAGGTATGCGTACACACTACCCTCCCCATACCCCACTTGTGGGATTAGACTGGGTTGTTGTTGTTGTTGTTGTTATTTTAGTTAGAAATAATCCACTGCTTTGAAACTCTATTTCTGGTGTGCTAAACATGAGCTTGCCTCAAATGTGTCTTATATGTTTCCCCAATTTGAGCATGATCTTGCTTAGAATAATTTGCAAATTATAGTTTAAGACTAGTTCTGTTACTTGTGTGTCCGAACTTAGCATCCCTTAACTTAATCATTAGCATCATTTGGGCCTGGTATGTTGGTCCTGCCTTTGTTCTTGAGGTTTTTGATGTATACTGGCTGCGCTTGGAGTTTGGGTCTGCTATTTGCATGAAGTCGTGAGCCTATTTGAAGTCCCAGATGTACTGTTGGGTTATCCTCTATTGTACTTGGGCCTATAATTATTTAAAAGTGATTTGTAATAGCTTGTAAAACTGAATAATGGGAAAATTAGTAAAAAAGGAGCTGGGGTATTCTAATACTTGTATTAAAGGGTAGAGAATATGTCTATAGGGCTTATGTGCTCTATTTGTTGTTTAGCACGTTTATTTATGTACTCTCATAGACATCATGCCTATAGGAGTCATGCACACACTTTACCCAACTTGTCAAAAACGTTAGTTCCGATACCTGCTATACCTATTCCCTTGTCTGCTATTCAACACTCTTAGATAACATGCCTATAGGGCGCAACAATGCAATATTTTTTTTACTTACCTAGATACCATGCATGTAGGACTTCAAGTAACCCATCTGTAAAATGCTTCAATTACTTTAGTGTACTTCTCATCAAGATATCATGACTATAGGGTTCTAATACTCTAATCGACCATTCCCGTTGTTTTCTATTACACTGTCGCTTGCTTAATATGCATACCTATAAAACTAGCATTAGTAATTCAGAACTATGATTTTTTTCACTAACTTCTTATGCGAAACGATAAGATATCATGTCTATAGGACTTGCAACATTCAATTTGCCTGTGCGTTAATCCAAAAATTACTACGCTGCCATGTATTACTGGAAGCCAGAATCACTTAGAAACCATGCCTATTGAATTTATAACGATTTAATATGTCCATACATTAGCCTAAAAATGCAGCATTACATGTTTGATACTGGAATCACATAGAGATCATGCCTATAGGACCAAAGGACTCTAAGTCTTAAGTTTGAAATGTTCTATTGCCTAATCAAAAAATCAGTATGTGTGCTTCTTTGTTTATTTGTGGAGGCTAACATACGCCACCCTTGGCTATTATATGCAGTCCTATTTGTTTTGTATGCGCGATTAGTTTTTATCATTTTGAGCAACCTAAGTATGTCTAGAACTACCCAAATAGAGGTCCAAAGCCTCCTGGACCATATGCATCAGACGGGTAGTGCATGCATATGATACGACTTATAATTGAATTGGAACGCTTTAGGTAAACAACTTGTAACGACTCAACCGTTCGTTTTGAGCTTTAGCGCGTCGTTCAGTGGTTGGAAGTCATGAGCAACTTCAATTCGGGTATTTCGACTTGTGTGTATGGTCAGAATCGAAATTCAAGAAGTTCAGAGTTAAATTTAAAGGAAAATTCTCATTTCGAAAGCTTTAAGTTGGAGAAATTGATTAAGACAGGAATTTTGAGTAAACGACTTGGAATCAGGATCTAAAGGTTCTAGTAGGTTCGTATGATGATTTCGGACTTGGGCGTATGTCCGGATCGGGTTTTGGATAACCTGGGAGCGTTTCAGCGTATATTGTAGAGATCAGCATTTTTGAAGGAATTTCCTAAATTTAGCTTAAAGTGCATGTCAATGATTTTGATGTCTGTTTGGGGTTCCGAGTCTGGGAATAGCTTCGCATGGTGATTCTGGAGTTATGAGCGCGATCAAAAGTGAATTCGGATATCCGGAAGTCAATTCGAGGTTATTTGGCTAAAGTTAGAATTTGAAGGTTTTGGAAGAATTCGACCGGAAGTGGAGATTTTGATATCGGGGTCGGAATGAGATTCCTGAAGTTGGAGCAGGTCCGTAATGTTGAATATGACTTGTGTGCAAATTTTGAGGTCAATCGGACGTGGTTTGATAGGTTTCGGCATCGGATGTGAAAGTTGGAAATTTCAAAGTTCATAAAGTCAAATTTTTATGCGATTCGTGATTCCGACGCTGTTTGATGTGATTTGAAGCCTCGAGCAAGTTCGTATCATGTTATGGGACTGAGTCGTGTGTTTGGACGAGGCCCCGGGGGTCTCGGGTGTGTTTCGGAGTGGTTCCGGACCATTTTTCTCTATTTTTGCTGTTGTTGTAATCTGATATTTCTGGTGTGCATCGCGATCGCGGTCCCTGCGATGCGATCACGGAGAAGAAAAGTGAAGGGCTGAGTTTTGGCTTATGCGAACGCGGCCCCTTGTGTGCGATCGCGAAGAAGGAGTTGGAGGGCTGCTGGTTCGGCCTACGCGGTCGCAGGAGGTGCAATGCGATCGCGGAGAAGGATGGGGCTTGGCCTGTGCGGTCGTGAGGCTTGTTATGCGATCGTGGAGAAGGATTTTGGGGCAGCTGTTTATTGGCCTTCGCGATCGCGAAGGTATTTCTGCGATCGCGGAGAGGAAGGATCAGGGCAGTGTTATTTAAAAACGGGATTTTGGCATTTCACTCTCATTTTTCAATGCCCATGGGCGATTTTGGAGAGCATTTCAAGGGGGATTTCATCAAGCTTCAGAGGTGAGATGTTTCTACTCATTTCTAAGATTAAATACAAGGTTGTACATGGATTTGAACATGGGAATTAGTAGGAAATTGGGATTTTTGGAAGAAAACCTAGAATTTGGTAAATTTGATTTTTAGCCACGAATTGAGCTTAAATATTGGAGTAAATTGTGTGATTGATCTAGTAAAGCCTCGGGTAGAGATTATCTTGGTCAATTCCCTGAGCGGAGTTGGGCCATTATATAATCTGAATTTTTAGCAAATATTAGAGTATATTTTCATTGGTTTGTCGTTGTTTGGTTAGTTTGGGGGCGTCGTGCATCCATTGAAGTCGTCGTAGAGGCTTGGAAGCCGGTTATGAATCTTCGGAGCGAGGTGAGTCTCCTTTCTAACCTTTTAAGAGGGAATTGTCTCCATAGGTGTTCTATGTGCTGTGTGTAATTGTTTGTGGGGGCTACGTACACACCAAGTGACGAGAGTCCGTGCGTAGCGGCTATTATTGCTACGTCCGGGTAGTTAGGCCCCACATCATGCTCTATTTTCTACTCGTAATGAACTATATGTTATGAGCCCTGATTATATGTGTAGTTTTTGTTCCTCTGACACTTAAGGAATTTAAATAACAGAAAAGAAATTATTTTACGGAAAGTAATATAAAAAGGAATTGTGCCATGTAGTGAAATTTCAGGGCCACAACATGCCTTATACTCTTTCTTGCAAATGACATATATGCTATGAACTCATGATT
>ML277005.1:0-26136 GCA_005239495.1 Nicotiana undulata | reverse complement strand
ATATATATATATATATATATATATATATATATATATATATATATATATATACATATATAGTGTTGTTAATATTCATGATATTTATATGCTTAAGTTAATTAAGATGTTACGACAATTAGATTTTCATCCCGACCAGCTAATGTTATTAACTTTTGAATCCTTAGAGTGCATAAAACTATCAAGTTGTAAACGAATTTTAATATTTATGTAAATAAAGATGGATGGAAAGAAGCATATTTAAAAGGAACTTTGTTTCTCTCTCGGCGCATGTTAACCTAAACGTGCGCATCCATGGGGAAGAGGACTCAGATTCCTACTCAGAAGCTGATCGAAGCAAGGGAATCTAGCAAACAAGTCACAACTCATGCGAAAAAGCAAGGAAATCAAGTAAATCATGTAATAGTAGAGAATCATGGAAACAATCGAAACCTAAAAATAGCGATCAAGGAAGTTGACATTGAGAAAATTCGAGGTAAGGAGAAGGGTGAGAACCGAGGGGAAACACCATGCAGAATTGAATTACCATCACAATTGTAAATTGATTCAGCAATTGAATCAGCTTCCAATGGAACAGTAATGGCGGCTAAAAATGAAACAGTAAAAAATATGGAGAAATTGAAAGTTGCACTGCAGGAATGGACGGAAGGAACACAGGTACAACACTCTATGAGGAATAAACTGTGAAACAGTACTGGTAGGAAATCATGGGTGGATGAGGTTGAAGAAGAAGCATAAATTAGGGTTAAACAATCGATTTGGGAGTATTATAACATCACCAAAGTGGCGAATGCTGGATTCAAATTGGAGTATGTGAATCCAAGTAAGCATGGAGAAGCAACAATTTGTGAAACTGAATTGGAAGATATTACATCTGAGATTGAGTTCTGGCAAAATACTATTGTCTGTTATGTGCTGGGAGCACATGCTCCTTTCAATGTGCTTAACAGTTACATGCAAAGACAATGGGGGAAACATGGCATCAATAAGGTCTCAATGCTGAAAAATGGGATAGTTTTGGTGAGGTTTGACACTGTAGTTGGAGAAAATGAGGTGTTGCAGGGAGGAATCTATCACTTTGACAATAAATGTTTCATTTTCAAGGAATGGAATAAGGATATGGAATTTACTAGGGAAGAACTCTATATTGTTCCCATTATGGTGAAATTGCCTGGTTTGGATTTCAAGTATTGGGGTCTTAAAGGGCTTAGCAAGATTGGAAGCATTATAAGGAATCCTCTTATGGTTGACAAGAATACAGAAAACAAGATTGGGATCAATTTTGCTAGACTCCTTGTAGAGGTAGATGTGGACTCTTTCTTACCAGACAAGGTACATTTCAGGAATGAAAAATGTGCACTTATTGAACAAAGAATCCAGTATGACTGGAATCCAGTACTATGTAAATATATCCACAAATATGGTCATTCAGAGGAAGAATGTAGGAGGAAGAAACAATTAATCCCAAAGCAGCATATTATTGATCCAGCAGTAAATATTATTGATACAAACAAAGAGTAGGAAAATAGTAACAAAGTTTTAACAGTATCAAGAGAAGATAAGAGAAAGCCAGAAGAGGAGAAGGAGACAACAAAAACTATAGGAGGAAAGGTGAATGCATAAGGATGGGTAACTCCTCATGATACAAGGAAGTCACCTAAGGAACAAATACAACAAGTATCAGCATGACACAACACTTTCAATGTCCTAAGAGAATCAAATACGAGCAGACAACCACATACTAGTCAGGTATCAAATGGGTGAGGCATTGTCCTGTCTCTAAGAGGTGATGGATAGCATGCTAAGTTGGAATGTTAGGGGCTTAAATGCACCTAACAAACAAAAGGAGGTAAAACTCCTTTGTACTAATGAAAATATTGGTATAATAAGTTTGCTAGAGACTAAGGTTAAGGCTGGCAATATGGAGAAAGTAATAAATAATATGCTAGAAAATTGGAAATACATCACAAACTTAGAGCACCATTATAATGGTCGAGTGGTTATAACATGGAGGCCTGATTACTATCAAGTCAAGCATATAAGTGGAACTGCCCAAAGCACAACATGCTTAGTTAAAGATATTGTTCTCCAAAAGGAGTTTTGTATGCCATTTGTATATTATTTTAATACTAAGGAAGAAAGGAGAAGTTTGTGGCAACATTTAAAAAGCACAAGTGGAGGAATTAAACAACCATGGCTGGTTACTGGGGATTTTAACTCAGTTCTGCAAGTTGATGACAAAATATGAGGACTTCCAGTTACTATGAGAGAAGTGGTGGATTTCTAAGAATGTATTGATGCTTGTGAACTCATGGAGTTACCATGTGGAGGATGTAGGTACACATGGAACGACAAATATGGGGATAATAGAGTATTCTCTAAAATTGATTGCGCATTTGTCAATAGAGAGTGGTTGGATAAAATGCCAGTGGTTCATGCTATTTTTCTAGTGGAGGGAATTAGTGATCATTGCCCACTTAAAATAAAAAAGGATACTGGTGCATTGAAAGGGAATAGAGATTTTAAGTTCTGCAATGTTTGGGCATTACATCCTTAGTTTAAAGAGATTGTAACACATGGGTGGGAACAACAGATAGCAGGGTGCAGTATGTTCCAAATAATAAAGAAACTAAAAATACTAGAAAAGGCTCTTAAGAAGCTCAATCATCAATACTTTAGAAGTATCTTAACAGAGGATGAGGATGACAGGACAACTTTAAGAAAAGACCAGAGTATATTGCATGCGGATCCCTCAAATAAAGCTCTCCAAGAACAGGAGAAAGCCATGTACCATAAATTAAGGAAATCTTCTTATCTAGCAGAAATGTTTCTAGTACAAAGAATCAAGGCAAGATGGATCAAGCTAGGAGATGACAACATTAGGTATTTCTACTCAATAATCAAACATAAAAGACTGCAACAAGCCATCACACAGATCAAGGATTAAACTGGGGAAGTGGCAACATGTAGTGCAAGCATAGAAAATGTTCTTGTTGATTATTATGAAGCAATGCTAGGTAGGAAAGAAAGAAGAAGAGCAAAAGCTTTCCAGAGCTTCTTGAAGAATGGCACTATACTAACTACTATACAACATGTGGAACTGATCCAACCTTTCACAGCCAAGGAGGTGAAACAGGCTATGTTCAGTATAGATGTGGACAAAAGTCCGGGGCCAGATGGTTATGGAAGTGATTTATATAGAGAAGCTTGGAGTATCATTAGCAAAGATGTTACTGCATCTATTCTGGAATTCATGGAGAATGGAAGATTGTTAAGACAAATCAACTCAACAGTAATATCTCTAATTCCTAAAGTTCTAGTTCCAGAATATGCAAGTCAATTTCGACCAATATCATGCTGCAATGTTATATGCAAATGCATATCCAAGATGTTGTGCATGAGGCTCAAGAAAGCAGTATCAATTTTAGTAGCTGAAAACCATGCAGCTTTTGTTGAAGGTAGATCATTGATTCATAATGTCTTAATATGCCATGACTTACTGAGACATTATAATAGGAAGACATCTCCTAGATGTTTAATAAAAATTGATCTTAGAAAGGCATATGATATGATCAATTATGATTTCATAGAGGAAGCTCTGAAAGGTTTTGATTTTCCAGACTCTTTCACTAGTCTGGTGATGACTTGTGTGACTACTACCTAGTTTTCTATCAGAGTTAATGGGCAAAATCATGGCTATTTTGAAGGCAGGGGGGACTCAGGCAAGGGGATCCTATCTCACCCCTCCTATTTGTTCTAGTAATGAAATATCTTTCGAGGGTACTAAGTAAGATGAGTGATCTTCTTGATTTCAGATATCATCCCATGTGCAAGAAAGCAGAGTTAACACATTCGGTGTTTGCAGATGATCTTATGATATTCCGTAAAGGAAACCTGAAATATGTAGCTAGAGTGATGGAAGCCTTACACCATTTCAGTGATGTTACAGGGTTGGAGGTTAATTTGGATAAGTCTAGCATTTTTAGCAAGGGTGGATGAAACTACAAAGCATAATATACTAAATATAATAGGGTTCACTTTAGGAATCTTTATGATAAGGTACTTAGGCCTCCCACTTACTTCAAGGAAGTGGAACAAGATGGATAGCAAGCAATTAGTTGACAAGATCACAAACAAAATCACTGCTTATACAAGGCAATTATCATATGCTGGGAGATTGCAAATTATAATGGCAGTTTTGTTCTCTATATACAACTTCTTGAGTGCAGTGTTCATACTGCCTCCATGTGTAGTGAAACAAGTAGATAAAAAATGTAGAGACTTCCTACAGGGGCAACCGAGGACAAAAGGAAGGTTAACCTTGTAGCATGGGATAGGGTTTGCATTCCAAAGCAGTATGGAGGTTTAAACGCCAAAGGCTGCTGTAAATGGAACATTAGTGTTGTTGGTAAACTATTATGGCAGTTAGCTAGAAAGAAAGATATTTTATGGGTAAAATGGGTTAATAGTATATACATGAAGGACAAAGAAAGCATATCGGAACATACTCCAGCTGGTGACTGCAACTGGTATTGGAAGAAATTGAACTCCCTCAAAGTTCAAATGGCAGGATGGTATCAAAGAGATAAATATCTGCTGTCCAAAACAAGAGAATACTCAATGTCTAGAAGCTATCAACATATGCTGGGGCCTCTAGCTAAAGTAAGGGAAGTTAAGCTAATATGGAGAAAAGTTATGCTTCCTAAACAGAGATTTATAGTATGGCTGGCATGTCAAAACAAACTGCTAACCAAGGAAAGAATGCAGAGACTACAGTTTCAAGTGAATGATCAACACCGCTGCCTGTGTGACCAGTTGCAGGTAGAGACACAGACACATCTCTTTGGTCAATGAAAGTGGATAGCAGACCTAAGGGACAAGCTGAGCAGTTGGATGGGCATCAAAATTCACAACAGTGAAGCAAGTAAGACGATCAAATGGATCAAAAGGAGACGATGGAGCCAAGTCCAGAAGGAAATAGTTGCTGATGTATGGGGTGCCATGTTGTATTACACTTGACAAACAAGAAACTGAAAAGTCTTTAGGAAAGTAAATGTAAATATAGACATTGTATATGAACAAATTAGGAAAGAGATTGTAGACAGGTTGGAGACATTGTATAGGAAAAAGAGAGCTAGGAAAAGCGAGTTGTTGATTCAGAAGGTTTGTAACTAGAGGTGATAGTTTTTTTTTGGAAATTTACAGTAATTTTTTTATAGTTATTATGGTAATATTCACATTTATTACAAAAAAAAAAAAAATATATGGAGGACAAGTCCGTTATTCAAGAAATTAAAGAACGAAAAAGCGAATTTCTTGATTATGAAAAAATCTCATATCTCAACCCCTCTTTATAGTACGCACTCACGTTAGATCATGTGTTTCAGACACTTGTGATATATGCTTCTGTCGAAGTTTCTCGTATTAATATTCACGTCTTTCATCTGAACTTTGACCATTGCTAAAGTTTGCAATTTCAAATACTATTAAAGCTTGATTTTTTTCTTCTCGTTAAATAAATAGAGAAAGTGAAAGAGGACGAAATAGTAGCTCAAAAAAGATGGAACAGCTGCTCATTTCCAAAATTAGTAGGTTTCTTTCACCGTCTCTTGCTAACCAATAGGAGTAGCAGATCAATAGCTCAGAGTCACTCGATAAGTTGGATTGATAAATAAGTTCAGAATGATAGAATAGATTAAAAAAAAGAACATTTGTGAAGATGAGTTTACAAAAATTTGACTAATAAAATGTGATCCTAACTTAAAATTTTAAGGCAATTGATGAAGTAATTCCTGGATATTATATCTCCCATTAAAAACATTTGTATATGAAGGGAAAAAAAATTTAATCTCATATTACTCTTTCGGTCTCATTTTATATATATAATTCTTTTAGTTTGTCCCGAAAAAAATACTATATTTTTATATTTAATACATTAATTTTAAATCTCATCTTACGTTAATAAGATGATTTATAACAATAATGTGATATAGATGTCTTTGATATTTTAAATTGCAAATTTTAAAAGAGTTCTGCAATTATTTTTCTGAGTATATACATATATTACTCCCTCCGTCTTATTTATGCACCACATTTCTTCAGTTGAAAAGAATGATATATTTTTTATATTTAAATTAATTTAACTTTAAACATGCTATTATAAGGTGAATTATATTCATACAAATAGTACATTGTTTAAGATCAAAATTTTTAAAAGTGTTATAAAATAAAAGCTGTAAAATAAATAAATCGAAGATAAGTATAGAGAAAGATCGATACATTATTCAACTTCAAACTCATGTATATAATGAACTGAAATTTTCTCTATTTATAGAAGAAAGGAAGCTGCTACTGCAAACTCTTGCCGCAAGTTGTTATGTTAGTTTCTTGTAAGTAGTTATTGTATTAGTTATAGATAATCTTCTACAGATAATGTTCTACATGAATAATATTTATTCACAACAGAGTGCCGAAATAATAAGTTTCTTCAGAAGGCTTATTTTAATAGAATACTAAATATATAAACATCTTAACGGGGAAGTTTAATATGAATAAGCTTCTTCATAAAGCTTATTTACAACGAAATACTAAATAAACATACATAATATAATATATTTATAACAAAATATATTCTTTAATTTTTAAACTTGGTATCCAGTTACGATTTATACCGGTATAAGTTATATTGGGATAAATTATATTGGGATTAGTTATGCTGTGATATTGTTTATTCATTCTTTGGTATGCTGTATTAAGAGAATGACAATTGCATAATTTCTAAGAAGAAAATATAAGTTATACCGGTGCTAATTACTCCACCTTCTATAAGGTATAAGTTATCCAAGTGTTAAAATTAATACTACCATAACTTATACCTAATTTGTTAATCAAACAAAATATTAAATTTTTATACCACTCTTATAGCTTCTCGTACCTCCTACCAAACTACCCCTAAGTAGTATTGAATATGTCTTTTTGTATTCGGTCATTACGTCTAGGTGAGCAACATTCAAGTCCCATAGCCGCTAAAATCAAACTTTTTGTACACAGCAAAGCAAAGCAGTTTTGAACTTTGTTTTAGGAACATTGTTTTTATGGGAAGTGACGTACTTTCAGAGAAGCAACAATGTCTAGGTTCTCCATGTCAAAAACCTATATATGTGGGACCCTCCCAATAAAATGACCAAAGCAAAAATCTTTGATACTTTCTTTGCCCTCTTAATTTACTCCATTCTTGGTTCTGTTTACTGGGCATAAAGAGTTTTGCTTTAGAGGAAAGTGGGTTTTCTTCCAATATTTATTTTTGTTAATTATCATTTGGATTTTGGGTTATCTCTATTTTTGTGTAAAGATTAAAGCTTTATGCTCTTTTAATAGTTTTTAATCTTTTTCTCTTCATAAAATTTCTTGTTTTTGGAGTGCAAAAAAAAATAAAAAATAAAATTGAGGAACTTGGAAGAGTTTTATTCCAAGATCACTTTTTTTTTTTAAATTTTTTATCATCAACTAGAATTTGGGTGCCTCTATTTTTGTGTAAAGATTAGAGCTTTATGCTCTTTTATTAGTTTTTCAATTTGTTTTCCTTACTAATTTCTTGGTTTTGGAGTGCAAAGAAGAAAATTAATTGGGGAAAAGAATAATCTTAGATTGAAAATTTTGAGGCTTTGCTCAAAAGGGTATGTTAGATTTTGAGGAATATAGGTATGTTAGATCTAGGAATGTTAAAGATCATTTTTTGTTACTTTTTATTGGAGTTTTGAGCCAATGAGATCTAATTGGTTGTTTGCATTTCATGTTGATTGAGTTGAGATATTCAGAAAATTCATGTTAATTATGTTAAGGTGGTTGTTTCTAGGGTTGTTGATTTCTTTGGTCATTATCTCTGTTAAAGGTAATGATACAGAATTCTCCAATTGTAAGTGTGATGAAGAAGGTATGTGGAGTATACATAACATTCTTGAGTGTCAAAAAGTTAGTGATTTCTTGATTGCAGTTGCTTACTTTTCTATTCCACTTGAGTTGCTTTACTTTATTAGTTGCTCAAATATTCCATTCAAATGGGTTCTTATCCAATTCATTGCATTCATAGTGCTATGTGGCTTGACTCATTTGCTCAATGGATTGACTTATAATAATGTTCACCCTTCCTTCCAATTGATAATGTCATTAACAGTTGCCAAAATCTTAACTGCCCTTGTTTCTTGTGCAACTGCAATTACCCTTTTGACTTTGTTCCCTCTACTCCTCAAAATAAAAGTTAGAGAATTGTTTTTGACACAAAATGTTATGGAGCTTGATCAAGAGGTTGGTTTGATGAAGAAGCAGAAAGAAGTATGTATGCAAGTCCGTATGCTTACACGAGAAATTAGGAAGTCGATTGATAAACACAATATCTTGTATACTACTCTAGTTGAGCTTTCAAAGACCTTGAATCTGCACAACTGTGCAGTTTGGATGCCAAATGAAAATAGGTCATTGATGAACTTGACACACGGGTTGAGCCCCGGTTCTGCAGTAGAATACCATCGTTCACTTCCGATCGATGATCCGGATGTGTTGGAGATAACAAAGGACAAAGGGGTAAGGATTTTGAGGCAAGATTCAGTTCTTGCAGCTGCAAGCAGTGGAGGGCCTGGCGAGCCGTGTACTGTTGCAGCAGCAATTCGGATGCCATTGCTTCGTGCTTCGGATTTCAAAGGGGGAACGCCAGTGTTGGTTGACACTCGTTACGCCATTTTAGTTTTGGTTCTTCCAAGTGGGGATTTTGATTGGAGCCGTAATGAGATGGAAATAGTGGAAGTAGTTGCTGATCAGGTGGCTGTGGCTCTATCTCACGCCACGGTTCTTGAAGAGTCTCAATTAATGAGGGAGAAACTAGAAATTAGGAATGGTTTGCTGCAGCAGGCTAAGGAGAATGCTGTGAAGGCAACGCAGGCGAGGAATTCATTTCAGAAGGTAATGAACAATGGGATGAGACGGCCAATGCACTCAGTTATGGGTTTGCTTTCCATACTTCAAGACGAGAACTTTACAAGCTCTAACCAGAGGATTATTATTGAAACAATGGTGAGAACAAGCACCGTTCTGTCAACTTTAATAAATGATGCAATGGATATATCCGACAAAGATGAAGGAAGACTCCCAGTAGAAATGATGCCGTTTCAGCTGCATTCACTGATCAGAGAGGCTTCTTGTCTTGTTAAATGCCTGTGTATTTATAAGGGCTTTGGCTTTTCTACGGATTTTCCTAATTCTTTGCCTAATCTGGTGATGGGCGATGAAAAGAGAACGTTTCAGGTGTTACTTCATATGGTGGGGCATCTATTAGATATCAGCTTTGGAAGCGGCTCCGTTGTATTCAGGGTTGGAACTGAGGGTGGGAATGATAATATTTGGGGAGCAAGAAGACATAGCATAGTTGATGAATATGTTACCGTAAAATTTGAAACTAAAATTAATCTTGAAAGTTCTCAAATAGATAGCTCATTGTCAAGTATTCACTTTGTTGGACGGAGGTATAACAGCAAAGAGTTAAAGGAGGGCTTGAGTTTCCGCATGTGCAAAAAGCTTGTTCAGGTGAGCAAAACTATGGTACTGTGCTTTGGATTACTTTTTTCTTTGCTGGTTAGAGCTACTGAACCTTATAAAATTTATGTTTATGCCTTCTTGATTATGTTAGTATTCATATTTTGGATTTACGCTGGAGATTTATATTAGATGAATTCAATCATGTGTAGGGATTAAGGAGTTATTCTGAATTCTGACTTGCTTTGCTATGTTTGTTACTAGTTGAATAAATAAGTGTGTAGGATCAATAAAATGTGGACTATATCACAGCCTCCTGCAAATATGCAGGGTAAGGCTGCGTACGATAGATCCTTGTGGTCCGGCCCTTCCCCAGACCCCGCCCATAGCGGAGCTTAGAGCACCGGGCTGCCCTTTTTTTTTTAGAATTTAATTCTAAGTTGTTTTGTCTTATGTTTTTGGAGATTGGTTGAATGTGAAGGATATGGCTATTCTTTCTTTGAGGTTCAGTTTACTGGTATGACCTTCTAAAGTTGACTTAATATATGAGGAAACTCTTATTAGTAGAAGTACATGGATGAAAGACAAGAGGTCCCGTGGTAAGAGTGTATCTTGTGATGAGTGGGTTAGACGCACGTCACAGGTTCAAACCTTGCCACAAACAAAAACCTGGTATTTAAGGTGAGAAAAATACAGAGGCAGGCTTATTATCCACCAAGTTTCGAACCACTCGCCACTGGCTCTCGAGGATTTCTTGGTTATTAAAAAAGAAAGACAAGAGGTCCATCCAAGATGTTTGACAATGACAAATTGTTGCCCCTGTTTTCTTTAAAGACATCGATGACTGCTTCATGTGGAAGTTACATACATTTTGAAAATGGCTACTACTAGGATGATAATTCTTTGTTCTTTTGCTTTCAATGGTAACATCTTCTATTTTCTGCACAAAAAAACTTGCAGATGATGCAGGGAAACGTATATATGTCGACAAATTCTGAGGGACGTGCACAAGGGCTGACTCTTATTCTCAGATTTCTAAAACAGTCATCATTTAGAAAACACATGTTTGATCTTGGAAATCCTTTGGAGCAAGCAATTTCCAGCTCAATGTTCAAAGGCCTTCAGGTTCTACTTGCTGATGACGACGACATAAATAGAATGGTAACCAAAAAGCTTCTTGAAAAACTAGGTTGCCAAGTAATTGCTGTGTCAACTGGTTTTCAGTGCCTAAGTGCAATGGGCCATTCAACAACTTGTATCCAAGTTGTCATTTTAGATCTTCACATGCCAGAAATGGATGGATTTGAAGTGGCGATGAGGGTACGCAAGTTCCACAGCCATGGTTGGCCGTTGATCATAGCCTTATCTGCTACTTCAGAGGAACAAGTTTGGGACCGATGCCTACAGGTCGGGATCAATGGTCTCATAAGAAAACCTGTTCTCTTGCAAGGAATGGCCGAGGAACTTCAGAGAGTCCTACAAAGGGCTGGTGAAGGCTTTTGAGGTAATACTAATGGTGATATCAAACTTGGGAGTTCTCGAAACTATCACGATCCGCTAAGCGGCCGAGCCAGGAATTATAACTAGGAGATTTAATGCAAGGATTGAATTGAACAGTATATAGGATTCAAAAAATATAAATATATACAGAAAAAAATGTTTTTGTTTTCCCCCTATTTGCACAGTATAGTTTTCCGGCGAAGAAGATGCAGTTGAACCTCCTTCATTACATGTAGTGTCACCACTGCCTTCTGGTCTCACAATCCATATAGCAGTCTTGTGCATGAATTTTTTCTGTAGCTAATCTGTTCAAGTAGTAGCCACATTGAGCTCCACTTCTTGTGTAAAAAATATAGTATTAGTTTTGTCAGTTTAGACAAATTAACTCATTATGTTTTCAAGAATTTTGTTACTAATAGTTTACCAGGAAAAATGATGAAAATCATAATAGAAAAAGGAGAAAGGATTTAACGTGTAAACAAAATAACTCAACCATGCATTTATATTAAACTAAAAAGCACCGTAAATGCCAACAAGGGTTGTGGTGGAGTGGTAAGTACTCCTTCATCCTTAACCAGATGCCTCGAGTTCGAGTCCCTAGGTATGGAGTCGCTTTTGTTAGGGAGCGCTTTACCTCGAATGTGGGACTTTCTAGCGCGATACCCGATACCGGATGAGAAATAAAAAAGCACCGTAAGGTGCTAAATCTCGTCTCAAAAAATACCAGTAGGCTGTTATATATACAAAATTGTCATGTAAGTATAAGGGCAAAGATCTCTCGTAGCATGCAACCGAAATTATTTACGTCCGGTAGCTGCAAATGTATATACATTTTATATATGTTTTATATAACATACAGAAAAATTGTATATACAAAATGGGGTGGGGTGGACGACACATGCTAGATTGGTAAAATTATTATATATCTATGTTGAAAATTTTATAAAACTAGGTTAAATATTTGATTTTGCCACCCGCAGTTGTAAACTAGACAAAGGTGTCCTGAATGGTAGGCCGTTTTGAAAGCTTTTCTCGTGTGTAAGACTCACATGTTCGAATTTATCTTGAACGTTGTCCGACTCTTCCTTTTCTTTTTAGTTCCTTTTGTCACAGTCATTTCCCCTTTTCAGTGATCTTCCAATTTACCATTTTTATTTATTATTTTTATATTTTCTTTTTCATTATTTTATTATTTTATTTGTGATGTCTAACGAAGACAGTCAAAAAAATGAGACCCCAAAATTTTAAAATCTCATAAAATAAGTATTTCTCTTAATCTCAAATCTATGAGTATTCCTCATTCAAAATAAAAATAAAAAACTTGGTTTCTATGGAGTATTGGTTTGAGATCATCATTCATAATATATTTTTTATTGTATCATAAAAACTTATACTGTTTTATGGTTGTTAAATTCAGTTTAAATCTCGTTACTATTAATTGTGTTGAAAATTTTGTAAGCATCGCTTTGAAAAAATATAAATTTATGATTTTGATTTTTAAGAACTTATAGTTTATCTAATTCTATATAAATTTATGGGGTGTAATTTACCTATTTAAGATTTTTTTTTTCTTATCTAGCATGGTATAATTCCTTATTGAAGATGTTATTTTACTTGTGCAAATTTACATTTAATATATATAAAAAAGATATAATTTTCCTAGTGAAAATGTTGATTTTACTTGTGTTAATAATAATAGAGGTGTGATTCCTTGTTTAAAATGCTAATTAAATTTGATTCTTGATATTTTAAATATAATTTTTATATTTACAAATAAAAAATACCTATTAAGTTTATCCGAATAAACTCAGAAACCGAACCTAATCGTATACATATTCTTAACAAATTGTACATTAAAATTTCATGATGTGCACTAAAGAAAATTGTGACACCCACTACTTTATCCTAGATCCCCTCTGACAACATGAGTATATTTTATGAAGTCATAGGAAGGACTTGTATCAAAGGTTGGTAGTTGGTACTATAGAAAGCTTCGAAATTTTGTTCAAAATGGAACTACGAACCTACGTTCAAAGAAGCTAGATAAAAGTTTACAAGTAGACTAGCGAAGACTTCAAAATACTCGTTTCAAAGACTTTGTTGCTATAATTAAGCCAACATTATGTCGCCCAATAAGTATCTAATTGTTCCTGCAAAATGTTTATACGTACATAGCGCATATAATTGATGCGTTATGCGGTCAATTATTATGCAAAATATTGAGTACAACCAGATACGGATCCAAGATATGAGTACGACGGGGGCATCACTGTATACTAGTCACTAGCGATAAAATTCGGCGTGCAACTCACTGAAAATTTAATGATTATGATGACTTATTATTTAAGTATTAACAAAAAGTTCTAAAGAAAAAGAAAGCTATGGGAAGGGAAGGTGTTTGATTAAGCATGTTTCATATTTTAAAATTCTAATTTTTAATAAATAAATAAAAAAAGGCCAGTAATCGAAAGGGCGTTCAAACGTAAATTTATCAAAGTCTGTTCATATATCTTTATCTATTCATCTGTTATCTGTCCACTTAACTTGTTTAATCATCAATATTCCAGTGAGTCAACTGTCAAGAATCAGGATTTGCAAAATCAAGCTTATACTTCAATGTGGCTAAAGAAGTGATTGAACTATATATATATTCTCTCTCTTTCAACTTATGTGAACTCATTTGGCTGGATACGAAATTTAAGAAAATAAAGAAGATTTTTGAATTTATGGTGTAAAATAAGGCACATATATTTTGTGTGGCTATAAATCATTGCATAAAGGTAAATTGTTTCTAAATTAGGAAAGTATTCATTCTTTTTGGCACAGACTAAAAAAAAATAGATTCACATAAATTAAAACGGGAGAGTATAATTTGAAGCTTGAGAATGACTAAGATTACACAAATGCAATGGCACATGCCAAGCTATAAAAGGAGATTGAGACCATCTAATTGGGCCTTATTACAACGTATTAAAATCACTTGGCATCAAATCTTGTGTACGTCACTGATCACCAGCGGCGGAGCCATATACACTCAAGGGGTGTCAACCGACACCCCTTCGTCGGAATATTATACTGTTTAGCTCAGTAAATTTAAAAAAAAAAGTATATATAGTATATAATGACACCCCTCGACTTCTTGGTGAGTTTGTTTCTTTATATTTTGACTTCTCTTAACAAAATTTTTGGCTCCGTCAATGCTGATCACCATGATCCTGGTTGTGGTAGCGCAGGGGAGCCGAACCTCGCCCGCTTCCAATGGATGGGAGGGTAAGACTTAGGAGGTGGTGGAGGCCTTAGACCCATTCTCTTCTCATGATTTGGCGGCTCAGCACTTTCTATAGCAAAACTCACCTTGTCCATGACAACCATAGGTAATAAAATGAACATAAGAAACAAAAAAACTATGATCTTCATTGGTTGGATTCAGTGTATCGGGGTTGAGCTTTATATATACGTGCAAGAGTAAGTATAAATAAAGTTATATATGTAGAACCCACCCTATCAGTTCAAAATTTACGATATCTAAATTTCGAATCTGCCACTTAACAAATAATAAGATCGATCGAGCAACTAAAGAAGCAGTGAGAGTCTAGTGTTGCTTATATATATATATATATATAATTTAGTTGGTTTTGGTGAGAAAGTGAATAAACGAAGAAAAATATATAGATAAATGAGGGATTCAATTTTCACAAGGGGCAATTTCTAGGAACATTCAGCGTGAGAAAGATATGCCGTCTCGTTGACATATTAATGCATGGCGTTAAAAATTATCAGAGATTTTGTGGAAAAATGTGGCCAATATGTTTGAAAATTGAATGAGGGACAAAAAGAGTTTATGAATACGCGTAAGAGGAACTTAGACTGCGAGCGTCTTGATTATTCTATCGCGTACATTTTGATAACTACTTTTCATAAATAATGGTATCGAATAATTGTGTCCACCAAAACTTAGATGCAGAGATAAAAAAAGAGAGGTGAAATTGCAACACTTCTTTATAATGATGCAATCGTTGTCAATTTGCGCACATTCTGTTATTTATCTGGATACTTGCTACTTCCTAACAACACTGGTTACGTGTAATTGTGCCCACCAAAACTTAGACAAATAAAAAAAAAGAAGATGAAAATTGCTACTTTTTTCATAATGGTGATTTTCAGGCGTGTTAGTGAGCGCCTCGACTCTTTCACCGGATACCTTTTTTACTAATATTGGTACCGAATAACTTTATCTATTGTACTTAATCAAATAAGAAAAAAAGTTGAAATTGTGACCTTTATGTTGATCAAACTTTAGTCCCCACCTTTTTGTTGTTGTTGTTGTTGAGTTTTTCTTCTAAAAAACCAGAATAATATCAATTGAATTAGTCATGCCAACCTTTCTACTCAAGTAAAATTCTCTCTCATTTCATGTTATATAGATGTTAAAATGTTTCGTGCCAGTACTCAATCAAATTATTCAAAGAATGCAATGCTTTGGATGAGCTTTGAGTGTTTCTAGTTCTTCCCATTTTGCAATTTTCATAATGTTTTGTTAATTTTCATCTAATAATAATAACAACCAATGCATATGCTTTGATTGTTTTCCAGGAATTAGAACCACATAAAAATATTAGAAGGTCTTAGAGCAAAAGAAATCATAATGAAATTCTGTGAAGAAATTCATCGTTCTTTGTCAATCTTGATAGTGATAGAGATGTCAAGTATTCAAGTGATTGCCTAATTGTCAAGGAAATTTGGCATGGCAATTGGCATGATAACTAGGAGGGGGTTTAGATTGGCTTAAAAGCTGGTCAAATTATCTTACAAGCATTTTTTAACTGGTTGGAGTGTTTGGTAACTTTAAAAATAGCTTTGAAGCTGTGACGACCCGGCGGGTCGTTCCGTAAGATTAGCCCTGTTTCCCCTGTTTCAGCTTTGTTATGTGTTAATTAACTTAATTATGATATGTTGGGTCGGTGGTTCGGGTTCGGAGTGGTCGTGATGAGACTTGAGACACTTAGTCTCTTGAATTGGCTTAATAGTGGGAAAAGTCAACTGGGAGTTGACTTATTGGTAGACGCCCTCGGAATGTAGATTTTATGGCTTGGATAGCTTCGTTAGGTGATTTGAGACTTAGGAGCGTGTTCGGAATATGGTTTGGATGCCCGGAGTAGAATTAGGCTTGAATTGGAGAAAATGAGTTTTTTGGCGATTTCCGGTAGGCGGTGAAAAATTAGCTATCGGGGTCGGAATGGAATTCCGAAAAGGTGAACAGGTCCGCAGTGTCATTTTGAACGTGTGTGCAAATTTTCAGGTCATTGGAGTGTGTTTTGGTTGGTTTCGGCATCGTTGGTGATTTTCGGAAGTTTTAGGAATCTTAGGCTTGAATCATGGGTTGAATTGGAGTATCAATGTTATTTTGGGTGTTCCGAAGGTTCGACTAAGTCCGTGTGATCGTTTATGACTTGGTTGTATTTTTGGTTTGGGTCCCGAGGGGCTCGGGTTGATTTCGGATAGCCATCGGGGACTTGGAAGTTGGAAAATGCAGCTGAAATGCTGTTGGTGCTGCCCATATGGTGTGGCCACACCTACGGATGGATGAGCGCAGGTGCGGAATTGGCCCGGCTGAGGGAAGGTCGCAGGTACAAGAATTGGGAAGATTTGGATTTAAGTGACCTCCGCAGGTGCGCACCTGGGACCGCAAGTGCGAGGAAACGACCGGAGGTGCGGTTTCACTGGACAGAATGGTATAAATACCAACCTTCGCGAATTTGAGCTATTTCACCAATATTTTTATCCGGGATTGAGCTTTGAGAGAGGGTTTTGAATGAGGAATTCAAGAGAACTTCGTGGAGGTAAGATTTTTGAACCTAAAACTCATTTCTATGTGATTATTGGACTGATTTAGGGTGAAATCTATGGATATTAATGCCTAAATTGGGGGTTTAGGGCTTGGGAATTTGGAGACTTTAATTGAGGAGTTGAAGGGTCATTTGTGGTTGGATTTGGATGTATTTTATATGGGTAGACTCGCGGAAGGATAAGGATTCTAGATTTTTGATGTCACGACCCAAAATTCATGAGGTCGTGATGGTTTCGGACACCACTGTCAGGCAAGCCAATCATTAATTAGTCGAATTTAATTCATGTTTTAACATTATGAAATCGTTATCTTTTACTCTATTACATAATAATCCAATAAAATCCGCTAAGCAAATACGATAGTTTAATAATTCATTTTAATAAAAATATATCCCAACACATCCCCAGAACCCGGTGTCACAAGTGCATGAGCCAACTTCTAAGAATTTAAATAGATACTACAATGCTTGTCCGAAATACAAATTGGACAAGGAATTTAAAATAAAAAATAAATACATCTGAGGAAGACTCTGCCGGCTGTGGGTCGTCTCCGGATGATGCAGCTCGTCTAAGTCTCCAAGTCAGCCACGTCACTGCGTCAAGCAGGGCCGCTAGCTATGAAAGTACATGTGCAATAAAAATGCACAGCAAGTATAACATGAGTACGAAAATAACGTGTACTTAGTAAGTATCCCGCCTAACCTCAGAGAGGCACTTGCTAGAGGTCAATACGAGATAATCAATGTATGATATCAAACATGGGCATTAACATCAAATAAACAAATTATGACAGGAAAGAGCAGTTGTTTCCATAAATTTATAAATTCTCTGTTTTCCCTCATTTCATTTAGCAGTTTACGTTTTTAAGGCAATTTAACAGTCCAAGTCACAGACGGTATATAGTATATATCATGCGCAGGAAATGCCGAGGGCCAAAGGCGCGGACCAACAAAAATAAACTGTGCAGTACCGAAGGGTCGAACGGCTCGAACCATAGATGCATCTATTAATCGCCGTGGCATACGGCCCGCTCCCATGAGAGTAGTGGAAAGAATCACTCCGCTCGCGGAATATATATTGTGAAGCGGTCACACAATAGCATACACATTCAAACAGTCCACCTCGACTATGTCGGGAAAGAAATTACTCAAGAAATGACGAAGTTCTCTTTTAATAGTTACAAAAATAGCCTTTAAGTCTTTTCCAGAAATTCATTTATCAAATTCGATGAGATTTAAGTCATTTTCAATTTTTATCAATAAGGTTACAAATACGACAAATAAAATATGCTTTTAGGTCCTAGACTACCCAGTCAAGCATAATAGTAGCTACGCACGGACTCCCGTCACTTCGTGCGTATGTAGCCCCCACAAATAGTAGCACATATTTTATTAGTTTACCTATGGGGACAATTCCCCCTCACAAAGTTAGAAAGGAGACTTACCTCGCTCCGAAGATTCATAACCGGTCTCCAAGCCCTTCCGACGACTCAAATTGATGCACAACGCCCCCAAAACTATCCAAATAACAGGCAAACCAATGAAATATACTCTAATACTTATAACAATTCAATTCATATAAATTCCTAACTCCGCTCGGGAAGTTGACAAAATTGCCCTCAGACCCACGTGCCCGGATTCCGAAATTTTTCGAAGATAAAGATTACTCATAACCTCACAAACTCAAATATATAATTCTCTCTCAATTTCATGTCCAATTTCGTGGTCAAAATCCAAAAATACCAATTTCTAAGTCTTCTATTAGAAACCCACAATTTTCACTAATTTCCATGTTCTAATCCATATACACTCATGTATTTAACTCAAAATTGTGAAGAAAACACTTACCACATTTCATATGGTGAAAATCGCCTAAATAATTGCTTCAATCCGACCTCCATAGCTCCAAATATGCTAAAAATGGCCGAAATCTCGATATATAACTTCTGCCCAGGTATTCACTCATCGAGATCGCGGAAAATGCTTCGCGATCGCGAAGTACAACAATTCCCAGCCCAAATTTTGCTCTTCGCGTTCGCGGAAAGAGCTTGGGAATAGCGAAGAACAAAGGCGCATCTCTTCCGTACAGCCTCTAGTATAATGGTCATAACATTTTGTAAAAAGCACCAAATTGCAAATGGTTTAACTTTTTGAAAACTAGACACCAAGGACTACAACTTTCATTCTTTGCTCATCTCCCAATTCCTTATAGATTATGATATATAAGTTGCTAAAGTCAACCCTATGCAACACAATGAGATTTTCAAATTCTTCCCGGACATGATGTAGTGTATCAACCATAACTCTTTGTAAACAACTACAAATGCAAATGGTTTGATTTTCTGAAAACTAGATACAAAGGCCTACAACTTTCATTTTTGGATCACCTCCAAATTCTTTATAGATTGCAAGATACAAGCTTCCAAAGTCGAGTCAGTGCAGCAGAGTATTTCCTCTACGCGATCGCGAAAGGCCTTCCGCAATCGCGATTCACTGGCCCATTTCTCTCATTTTACTCATCGCGATCGCGACCAATTCCCTGCGATCGCGTAGCACACTGCTGTAGCCAAAACCAGCAGCTAAAAATGGCCTAGAAATGTGATGACCCAAGGGGTCATTTTATAAAATTAGACTCCGTTCCAAGCTTAAAATCCATAAAAAGACTAAGATTAAATACCTCAATTTGCGTGCACAGTCCGGGCGTGAAATCGGAAAGCTTTTATGTGAAAATATGAGAAATAGTAATTTTTAGAGTTTAAATTTGGTAAAAGTTCACTTTGATCAACATTTTGAGTAAACGGATCCGGATTTGTGTTTCGACGATCCCGGGAGGTCCGTAGTAAAATATTGGACTCGGGCGTTTGCCCAGAAATGAATTCCGAGGTCCCAAGCCTTAGAAATCAATTTTTGATAGAAATTATTTTGTTGAAATGTTCATGAATTAAAGAAATGAAATAATGCTAAAAATCATTGGTATCGGGTCCGTATCTTGGTTCCGGAGCCCGACACAGCTTTGTTATGATATTTAGTGGTTAACTGTGAAATTTGTTGAAAAATGAAGTTCGTTTGACGTGATTCGGACATCCGGTTGAGAAATTATGAACTTTAAGAGTTCTTGTTGAAAATGATGAGTTTTGAGGTTTAATTCATAGATTTACATGTTATTTTCATGGTTTTATCGCACGAGCAAGTCCGTATGATATTTTTAGACTTGCGTGCATGATTTGTTTGAAGCCCCGAGGGCTCGGGTGCGTTTCGGGTAGGCCACGGGATGTTTTTGCACTTGAAGAAATTGCTGGTTTTAAGTTTTCTGGTGTCCCGGTAATTGCTCTGTGAGATCGCATAGGAAAGTCCGCGATAGCACAAAGTAAATTTAGAAGGCCTGTTTGAAACCCAGTGCGACCGCAAGGACTTATCCGCGATCGCACAGTGCAAGCGCAGGGGGCCCCAAAATTCGTGATGTGCGATTGCACTCAGAAGCCTGCGATCGCATAGGCCAACAACCCCAATCCTGTGCGAACACACCTGTAGTTGTGCGATAGCACTGCTTTAAATTTTGTCATGGGGAAATCAAATACCATGTGCGATCGCACCCCTCCCCCTGCGATAGCACTGGCCCAAAATCCCTTACACTGTGCGATCACACCTCTTTATCCGCGATCGCACAGTTGCCCAGCCCAACTATTATAAATACCTTTTAAAAATCGGGCAGACCTTCTTCTTCACCTAAATTTCAAGGTTTTCAGGCCTCAACACGATTTGCTTCCAATATCTTCATCCCCAAGTCATAGATAATAAATTCTAAACTTTGTTCTTTCAATTCCTTATTATTTTGCATCACTTTTTAAGTAAAAACGAAGAATTTTCATGGTAAAAATCTAGGTTTTGGGTAGAATTATAGAGTTTTGTAAAAATCAAATTTTTATATCAAATTAAGCTGGGATTTCAAAACTAATAGCATATTTGGGTTCGTGGGTGAATGGGTAAACGTAATTTGGTCCGAACCCCGAGATTAGACCAAGCGGGCCCGGGGTCGGGTTTTCACTTTTTTTGTGAAAACTTAGGAAAAATTATATTTTTCAATAAAGTTAGTTCCTTTAGCATTAGTTAATGATATTAAACTAATTGTGAATAGATTCGAGCAATTTAGAGGTGAATTCGAGAGGAAAAGCAATAATTGAGCAGTGAGTGGCATGCGGAATTGAGGTAAGTGTTTGGCCTAACTTTCGCTTGAGGGAATAGGACTCCCCACTTGTTTGTTATGTGAATTGCATGGGCGTGGTGTATAGGTGTGGTGACGAGTATCTATGCACCACCCAAAGTGTTTGCTAAAAATATGATCCCCTTTCCCGTTCTCCACTTATTTGATCATTGTCTTAACTTTTACATGTTCATTATTGTTTCCATGACTATTTGGCCTTGTTGAATTGTTGATAGTTATTGTTGTGACTGTTTGGAAAGAGTATTGATTTTTTGAGTTGGTTCCCTCATGATATAAATATAGCTGAGAGGTTTGATATTGTTTTTATGGAATAAATGTGTATATATTTTGATACTCTTGTTGGTTTTATGGTTGAGAGGTTATTGATGAAGTCATGAGAAAAATGCAGTTTATTATTTATAATTGTTGAAACAAAAGTATTGTGAAAAGCTTGGCCTGTTTTGTGAAANAAAGTTTTGAAAAGCTAAAATGTTTATTTTACTACTCTTTAAATATTTTAGTACTATTTTTATTTAAAGTTAAAGTTTGGAATTTTGAAGATTTATTTGAGAATTGGTTATAACTGAGTTATTTTATTTTGTTGCAGCCTTTATTTATCCATTTGTTTAATTTTCCTTCTGCCTTTATTATTTATTGTTGTTATCGGTTATATTGTTGAAGCCCGACTTAGCCTCGTCACTACTTCGCTGAGGTTAGGCTCGGCACTTACTCAGTACATGGGGTCGGTTGTACTGATACTACACTCTGCACTCTTTTGTGCAGATCTAGGTACTGACCATCAGTAGAAATATTTAGAGCGGCTATTCATTCGTTCGGAGACACGACGTACATCTGCCGGCGTTCGCAAATTCCAAGAGTCTTCTCCTATTATTATTTACACTGTTTTATTATATTCAGAACAGTTACACTAATTCTTTCAGCCCTTATTTGTAGTATTCTTTAGTAGTTTGTGGATTGTGACACCAGACCCTGGGGTAGTCTTAGAGTTGTTTACATAATTAGTTCGTGATCAGTTTTAATTAAATGGTCATTGTTATCTTTTTGTTTTATTTTTTGTTGGGAATTTTTTTAATTAGGCTCAATTGAAATTTATTTATTTATGCTCGAGTAATTAATCAAGGAAATTAGTTAATCGACTTCTAACATTGGCTTGCCTAGCAAGTGTAGTGTTAGGCGCCATCACGATCCCTGAGGTGGGAATTTTGGTCGTGACAAGTTGGTATCAGAGCACTAGGTTTACTTAGGTCTCACAATCCACGAGCAAGCTTAGTAGAGTCTGAAGGATCGTACGGAGACGTCTGTACTTATCTCTCAGAGGCTATTGAGTTAGGAAACAACTCCGTTTTATTTCTATTCTATCGTGCGATTTTTGTATCTCAAATAATGATTTGGATTCTTCTACTCTCTCGCAGATGGCGAGACCACGTGCTTCATCTTCCGCTGACCAGAATTTTGGACCTCCAGCAGCCGCAACTCCTACTAGGGGCAGACGCCGAGGCAGGGGCAGGACTCAACCCGTTGCTCAGGCAGCACCCACAACTACTGAACCCCAGATTGAGATTGATGAGGGGGTTCCAGCTCATACTGTTCCAGCGGGACCAACTCAGGTTCCCGAGGGGTTTATTGCTACCCCAGTTCTTCAGGATGCTTTGGTCCGCTTAGTGGGCCTTATGGAGAGTGTGGCCCAGATTGGCACCTTTCTTGTTGTAGCAGCCGTATCTCAGGCTGGAGGAAGGGTCCTGACTCCTGCTACCCACACTCCAGTTCAGACTACTCCTCAGGTTCAGACTCTAGTGGCCAATCCCATTAGGGTAATTCAGCCAGTTACACCCGCCCGCTAATGGGGCAGCCATGTCATCGGATGCTTTGTGGAGACTTGACAGGTTCATTAAGCTAGTCCCTATCCATTTCAGTGGTGGTACTTCAGAGGACCCTCAGGAATATCTGGACAATTGTCATGAGGTGTTGCATAATATGGGTATTTTGGAGACCAATGGGGTCGATTTTGCAGCTTTTCAGATGACTGGTTCCACCAAGAAATGGTGGGGAGATTATTTTTTGACTAGGCCAGCGAGATCACCAGCTCTCACTTGGGATCAGTTTTCCTATCTCTTTTTGGAGAAGTTCTTACCTGTCACTACTCGAGAGGATAAGCGTCGTCGGTTTGAGCGACTACAACAGTGTATCATGACTATGACTCAGTATGAGACTCGTTTTGTGGATCTGGCTAGACATGCTATGCTTATATTTCCCACAAAGAGGGAGAGGGTCAGACAGTTTATTGATGGCCTTGCTCAGCCCATCTCTATTCCTTCGTATCAGATGGCCCCACCAGAATTGAAAGAGTTGAAAGAACAGTTTCAAGACTTGTTAGATAAGGGTTTTATGAGACCCAATGTATCGCCTTGGGGTGCACCGGTTTTGTTCGTAAAGAAGAAAGGTTGATGAGAATGTGCATAGACTACATGCAACTGAATAAAGTTACTATCAAGAATAAATATCCGTTGCCGAGGATTGATGACCTATTTGATCAGCTTCAGGGTGCTAGAGTGTTTTCGAAAATTGATTTGAGGTCAGGCTACCATCAGCTGAAGATTAGGGCGTCCGATATCCCTAAGACAACCTTTCGTACGAGGTAGGGGCACTATGAATTTTTGGTTATGTCTTTTGGGCTGACTAATGCTCCAGCGGCCTTTATGGACTTAATGAATTGGGTTTTCAAGCCACATCTGGACTCTTTTGTGATCGTGTTCATTGATGGCATTCTTATATACTCCCGCAGCCGGGAAGAACATGAGCAGCATCTCCGTATAGCACTCCAGACTTTGAGGGATAATCAATTTTATGCTAAGTTTTCTAAATGTGAGTTCTGGTTAGATTCCGTAGCCTTTTTGGGTCATATTGTATCAGCTGAGGGTATTCAGGTTGATCCTAAGAAGATAGAGGCAATCAAGAACTGGCCTAGACCCACCGCAGTCACGGAGATTAGGAGTTTCTTGGGTTTGGCTGGTTACTACCGTCGTTTTGTGGAGGGATTTTCATCCATAGCAGCCCCAATGACGAAATTGACTCAGAAAGGTGCCCCATTTACATGGTCAGACGAGTGCGAGGCGAGCTTTCAGAAGCTCAAGACAACCTTGACTTCAGCACCGGTGTTGGTGTTACCATCAGATTCGGGTTCATTCACGGTGTATTGTGATGATTCTCGAGTTGGCCTTGGAGCAGTATTGATGCATGATGGTAGGGTGATTGCGTATGCGTCTCGTCAGTTGAAAGTCCATGAGAAGAATTACCTTGTTCATGATTTAGAGTTGGCAGCTATTGTACATGCTTTGAAAATTTGGAGGCACTACCTTTATGGCGTGCCGTGTGAGATTTTTACTGACCATCGCAGCCTCCAGTACTTATTCAAGCAGAAAGATCTAAATTTGAGGCAGCGGAGGAGGTTAGAGTTGTTAAAAAATTATGATGTCACTATATTGTATCACCCGGGGAAGGCCAATGTGGTGGCCGATGCATTGAGTAGAAAAACGGTGAGTATGGGCAGTCTTGCGTATATCCCAGTTGGTAATAGACCGTTGGCTTCAGACATTCAGACTTTGGTAATCAGTTCGTGAGGTTGGATATTTCTCCCACCAGTGTCCTAGCTTATACTGTCGCTCGGTCTTCTCTAATTGATCGTATCCGAGAGCGGAAGGATGTTGACCCCCATTTGGCGGTCCTTAGAGACACGGTTCGACACGGTGATGCCAAGCAGGTTACAGTTGGAGATGATTGCGTTTTGAGGATGCAGGGTAGGTTGTGTGTGCCTAATGTTGATGGCCTCCGTGAGTTTATTCTTGAGGAGGCTCATAGCTCCAAGTATTCTATCCACCCAGGTGCAGCAAAAATGTACCAAGATTTGAAACAACATTATTGGTGGAGAAGGATGAAGAAGGACATTGTGGCTTATGTGGCTCGTTGCTTAAATTGTCAGCAGGTAAAATATGAGCATCAGAGACCTGGTGGTTTGCTTCAGCAGATAGAGATTCCTGAGTGGGAGCGTATCACTATGGACTTCATTGTTGGGCTCCCACGGACTCAGAGGAAGTTCGATGCGGTCTGGGTTATTGTGGATAGGCTGACTAAATCAACGCACTTCATTCCAGTGGCTAGTACTTATACTTCAGAGCGATTAGCTGAGTTGTATATTCGGGAGATTGTTCGCCTTCATGGGGTGCCCGTCTCTATCATTTCTGATCAGGATATGCAGTTTACTTCGCACTTCTGGAGGGCAATTCAGCGAGAGTTGGGTACCCGAGTGGAGTTGAGTACAACATTTCACCCTCAGACTGACGGGTAGTTCGAGCGTACCATTCAGATATTGGAGGACATGCTTCGCGCATGTGTTATTGATTTTGGGGGTTCATGGGATCAGTTCTTTCCATTAGCGGAGTTTGCTTATAATAATAGTTATCAGTCGAGCATTCAGATGGCTCCTTATGAGGCGTTATATGGTAGATGGTGCAAATCGCCAGTTGGATGGTTCAAGCCAAGAGAGGCTCGGTTGTTGGGTACCGACTTGGTTCAGGAGGCCTTAGATAAGGTCAAGATTATTCAAGAAAGACTTCGTGCAGCTCAGTCTAGGCAAAAGAGTTGTGCCGATCGTAAGGTTCGTGATGTAGCATTCATGGTTGGAGAGAGAGTATTTCTTCGTGTGTCGCCAATGAAGGGTGTTATGAGGTTTGGGAATAAGGGCAAGTTAATCCCTAGGTATATCGGGCCGTTTGAGATTCTTGATAAGGTGGGGGAGGTAGCTTACAGACTTGCATTGCCTCCAGGGTTATCCTCAGTTCATCTGGTATTCCATGTGTCTATGCTCCGGAAACATCATGGTGACCCGTCCCACGTGTTAGATTTCAGCTCTGTCCAGTTGGACAAAGACTTGACTTATGAGAAGGAGACGGTAGCTATTTTAGGCCGGTAGGTTCGCCAATTGAGATCTATGTAACGACCCGACCGGTCGTTCTGCGTATTAGGACCCTGTTCCCCTACCTCGAGACTTCC